>JABUQX010052378.1:0-51741 GCA_015478945.1 Trachelipus rathkii
CAATCGATATATCGATAAATATCGATATATCAATATATGTCGATGAAAAAGGAGATCGGATCTTTCGATACTATCGAAAAAAATATCAAGATGATATACTAATGGTCCTCTTTCGGTTTCGGCACCTAAATTTCCATTTTTTAGCAGTTTTCATCCTTACGAACGAAAGTAAAGCAAAAAGTACTTTTGACTTTTTAGTTTCAGTAGAGTTATTCTGTTTTATATCGTTTTAGTGCAAAATTATGCATTTAAATTAATGAATCGATAAAAGAAAACTACAACCGAATTTTTTATACTATTTTTGTAAATTAGAAGTTTATAGTTTTAATACAATAGCTACGTAAATGGATGTACTTTAGCAAAATATTTCCATATCTGCGCTCAAACAACATTTTGATACACGTTCTATGGGCCTGATATAACTGATACATCTCCACTCTGAAGCTGTTGCAGATGCATTAGTATAGTTTTGCTAGCCATTCTAAACTTTTCCACTATCTCTGGAAAGCTTAACTGAGATTTAACACACTGCAGAGCTTTTCAAACAGCGAAGGGGAAGATATACACCTATAACCATCTTTGCACTTGCAGAGTATCAACTGATCTGGCGAACATCGCCAAAGATGGTGCTTTGCCAGACTAAATTTCGTACATAATGCTATCAATATTCAACCCTTCTTCGATTTTTTAATAGACTGGATTGAATCCCTTTTTTTCTGTCTATCTTGCACTACAGCTTTTGTATTCCTAATTCAAATGGAGCACGATCCAAAGTTGGCGGAACAACTAAATGACAATTTTGCTGACACAGTTATACTTGAAAATTAATAGAGAATAGTTTCAGATTGCTTCTCTGTTCTGGATCTCAAGCTTTTTAAAATTCCAGCTTGACTTCCGAAAATCTGTTCGACCCATGAATCTCTGTTAAAATGGATTATGAATCGGCGAAAGCTTCTTCAACTGTGGGTAATATGATTATTCAGAGTAGTTTGTTTGGTAAGTTGTGGAGTAGTTTGTTTATAGTTGCTAGTGCGGGTGGAGTAACATGGCATGAAGTAGCTACAGGAATAATAGCTATTTTCTGCACAGTTCTGCTCAGATTCTATGAGTGGAAGAAGACCCAGGGTTAGGGGGAGACTGTCAGTGTTCTGTACAAAGCCTTTCTCCAATCAGAATAATATATTCCTCACCATGAATTTTATATTTGATACTTTGGTAAGAAGTTTACATAGCCCAACTTTAGACAAAAATTGGATGTTGCCAGATTAGGCTCTTAAATTGTAATTGTGCTACAATTTTACAACAAAGAAAAATATTTTTAAGGCAACTAAAATAAACTATGCGATCATATATTTTCTACGATCTAAAATTAATAAGGAGGACGGTTTTATTCAAATGAAAGATAATTCAGAAGTGGAGAAAATTTATGAAATAGAAAATAAAACTTTCTTTGGGCTTTATGTAGTTTTAAACAGACTTATTCGTCATGTACGTAAGCTTTGAAATGCGTGACGTCATACTGTGACGTGGGTTTGCGTAACTGACGTCACACTGCGTATGTTACAGAATATGTGGGATATATATATATATCAGAAGGTGGGCCACTTCCCGCCTTTGAGTCGCTAGTCCGCTCCGAGTGACTACCAGACATAGGTGCGGCAGGAAATTAGCGACTTGCACGTGCGATCAAAAAGTTTCCGCTCTTTTGTTCCGCCACCTTTTTTAAAAAATGAAGAATATAGCGCGTTTACTATTAAGAAGTTCATTATTGGTTATAATAAGAACTGCTTAATTACATTATCGGGCAGCACAAAATAAAAACTAAGTCCAGTCGATATTTTTTGGGATTTATCAATACATTGATATTGTAATATTAAATCGATTAGTTGTAAATCGATTATTTGTTACAGATGATAAAATAAAAAAAATCGGAACAGTATACATACAAAGTTTATCTGCGTCGCATGTGTAAAGTGAAGTTGTCAGCGCAAAGTTTACAAATGATTGTAAGTGATTTATTTGATATATGCCAAAGACGATTGGTTGTTCATGCTAGGTTTTTAGAACATTTGAAACTAATTTTGCAGACAAAAGAGATGTGAGAAATGTTTAAAAAAATTTTCAATAGTAAGAGTTGGAGAAAAATTTAAATCGAGTTTCTGCAAGGTATATCGAGACACTATCTATGAATTGTAATTTGTAAGTATTTATATATATATAGGTATTATTAGAATATTTATATTAGTATATTATATATTATATATATATATATTATATAAGTATATATCATATATATATATATATATAATAAGGCGTCGGCGGGGTGACCGCGCGCCTCTTTAGGAGGTTTTGATTCGTCCACTCAATAAATAAAAAAATAATATAAAATTTTTTTTTTTTTTTTTCGCTCATTTAATACCCACGCGTAGTACTACAAGTTTTATTTAGATCATTTTAATTCTAGAAAGTTTTTATATTTAAGAAAATGTTAGAAATTAGGGTACAATATGTCCTTCAATAGTTAAGTGAAAATAAAGAAAATGTGATTTTTTTTAACTTCGTTCATAAAAATCGAAAATTGTGGATCGAATTTTAATTATTTTTCAGTTGGATACACTCGAGTATGTTACCTTTTTATACTGGCAAAGTAAATTTTTGATCCAAGCAGTATTAGTGGAAAAACGGGGCCTAACTTGGTTCGATTCACCCCGCCGTAAAAATTGATGGAGGGGTGGCTCGGACCAACCTCGTTTTTCGTATTTCTACGATTATTATTGGACATTTTTATACGTATTTAATTTAATGTAATAAAAAGTTATTTATATTATATGTGAAATTTTTTAAAAAAAGTGAAATTTTATAAAAAAAACGAGTTCAACAAAGTGTCAAATCTTTAAGGGCGGAAGAGGGGTGAATCGGCACCTTATTTATATTCGTATTTCATTTATCATTATTGACATTTTTTATTACTTATTACGAATTTTAATATCTAATAAATAATTAATTATATTTAAGTAAAAATTAAAAATATAAAATTGAAATTATACGTAAAAGACGAATTTACACAGATGGTCGAGTCACGACCCTCCATGGTGGTCCGCTCACGCTGCAGCGGTCGGGCTGACTCGGTCGTTAATTCAAACTTTACATAAACTTTTATTAATAGAATTAGCATTATTAAATATTTTCTGTGTGCTTATGCCTGCTGATAGGGCCGTAAGATTTACAAAAAAAAAAATTTCAAAAAGTGCATTAGGGGAGAGTCGGAGACCAAGTTATACCTAAAGTGGTCCGCTTACCATCGCGACGCTATACTATATTTCCCTGCGCAAAAGCCCCCTTTACCTTTAAAAAAACTGTCTATCAGCTAAAGTTAGTTAGTTTTTACGGCAGTGGATCACGTAAAGTTTTAGGGCTACTTTTACCGCATCAGTGAGTCAGAGCCCCCCTAAAAATGGAGCATTTAAACGCCTTTTTAGGGGCTCGAGCGATGGGGGCGAAAGGGAGGGGACGGTTTCTACCCGGAGGGGATGGTCGGGCAGAACCCCGCGACACCCAAAAGACAAGAGCGGGGGTTTCGGAGACAATCCCCGGAGTGGGGGGATTGTCTCCGCGTTAGTCACTATGAGCGAGAGACCCGACTTCCTACAATCGGGGCGGACTACCTACCCAGTGGGTATTCCGTTAGTGTAATATCCCCAAAACTGAAGAAATTCTGAAAATGATTACAACTAGGAATTTTTATTCCCAACAATCTATTTCGTACTCTAATATTCTCAAAAATTTGGGCAATTTGATTAAGCTATATATATAATACTATATTATAACATATAATATATATGATATATACTTATATATATATATATATACTATAATATCTATATATATATTATATACTCATGTATCAATATCTACAACTATCGTTCCATTGTATCGATATAACAAAGTTCCGATTTCGATTATTCGATACCACTCAATATCGAAAATGGAACTCTAAAAATTAGTGCTGCCGAAATGTAAAATTTTACCATATATATAATATTACTATATACTATATATATTATACTATATATCGTTATTTTATATTATATAATATATATATTAATATTATTAATATCATATATGGTCATTGTTCTATATTTTGAATAGATCATTATTTTCAGGAATAAATTTTCATAAGTGTCAAAAGGTTAAGTTAAGTTAAGTTTTTTAAAGAAAATCTTTAGTGGCATAGCTTCTCGATAATTCCAGAAGCTTGCCACTAAACAATTTCGTTACAGAACGAAATAAAATTGATGCCACTCGAAAATTCTTTTTGAACTTAAAATATTTTCAGAAAATATGAGATTGAAAACTATATCAGAATTTCCATAATATAAGCTATAGTATTAGTGTTTCACCCGTACCAATTTGAGGCCGATACCTACGATACAAGTACTTGCTGTTTTCTTTTCATTGCCCGATACGATACAAATTTTTTGCCGATACCCGATACCGATACCGAATGTAACTAGGAATGCTAGATATATATATATATATATATTATTTATATTATTATAGCTATATATATATATATATATAATATATATATATATATATATATTATATATATATATATATATATATATATTACTAATATATATATATATATATTATATTATCTATAATATATATATATATATATTATATATATATATATATATTAGTGATGCAGGTATATCTCGCCGCGGAGCATCCGCACATTTTGAAAGATCCGCCTCCGCATCCGCACTTTTTCCCTGCGGATGTTGCGCGGATATTTATTGTCGAGATTTTGATATCAGAATTTATAAATTAAAAATACTAAGATGAATCTCAACGCAAATTAAAATGAGAGACATGGAACTCGATCTCATGCTGTAATGATGAATCATATCTCACATCATGAAGTTTATAATAATTTGAGTCAAACAGAGTCACATGAGATTATTGATGCAAAAAAAAATTTTCAACCGCTTCTACTGCTTCTGTCTCTGATGTAATACCATTAATCTCAACGCTAAGGAAGATCTTTGAAACCATATTCAGAATGAAAATGATGAGTTAAAAAGAATAAAATGTCATAAAAGAGCTAAGAAATACGCTTTAGTTCTGTGGAAATTAATGACTTCATGATATTTCAACTACTTAGATCCCCGCGTTATAAATGTCTCTCTTTTTTTGTAACACAATATTAGAAAAAGTTAAATCGTCCTTCTGTTGCAGTTGAAAACTTCAATCCGAATAGTCTACTAATTCGCACCACCCATTAAAAGGAAATAAACGAAATCTACGGAACCAACATCTTCTACAAGTCATCAATACAGATTCACTGAGAATTTCTACAGTCCAGTACAATGAAGAAACACACGCATTACCCAAAGATGTAGTGCAAATGATGAAAACTATCATTAAGAAAAACGACTAGATACTATCAGTTTGGTGGAAAGAAGTAAAATGTTTACCCACGCTAAGTAAACTTGCAAGGAAATATTTGCCTGTCCTTCCAAATAGTGTTCCAAGTGAGAGAGTATTTAGCAATGCTGGGCTAATATATGTGAAACGGAAACAGACTCACTCAAAAGAAAAAGGCGTAAACTTAATGTTTCTCAAGCACAACTTCCTATATTTGAATGTTTCATAACTAGTGCAAAAGTATATAATCCTATTGTAAAATCTCTTTCATTAAGGTCGGAGATGGGGAGAGGCTGGTGGGAGTCACTTTGAGTTAGGGTCCCCGTCCTCGCACCTAGCTGGTAACAATTCATATTTAAAGACTTGTGCTAAAACTCGACAATATATTAGCGACAGTATATAATATGAATTATATATATTTATATATATATGATATATATATATATATATTATCTTATATATAATATATATAGTAATATATATATTATATATATTCGATATAATATATATAGATGTTAGTATATATATATATATATATATATATATATATATATATACTAAGTATACTATATAATATATATATTGTACATATAATTTATATAGTATATAATAATATATATATAATATATCATAGGCCTTTATATATATATAATATATATAATAATAAATATTATATATAATATCATATATATATATATATATATATAATTATATATTATCTATAATAAGTGTTATATCTATATATACATACTATATAATATATAGTATATATATATTATATATATATATCAGAACATCAGTATCCGCGATGTTAAAATAAACATTCGCATAACGCAACCGCATGCCGTGGATGCGAAAAAGGTGACATCTCGGTGCATCACTAATATATATTATTATGATATATATTATATAATATTATTATGAAGTGTTATATAGATATATTATAATATTATATATTATATATATATATATATATTATATACGTATTATGCCGTATATATATATATATATAATATATATATATTATATATATATAATATATATATATATATATATAATATAATATATTACAAAAAATAAGAGAATTTTATCGTAGCATTATGATATTTGTAAAGTATCGATCGTTTCTATAAATGTTTATCGTGCTAAGCACGAGCATCACGAGTATAGGAGTCGAGAGAGATATACTATATATAATATATTTATATATATATATATATATATATTATATATACTTATATATATATACTGATTATAATAATATATATATAAGATATATATATAAAGCCGTTTTCGTTTTTAATATCTGGCTTACGAAGTAAGAAATGCTCGAGTTTGCGTTCGTTTTGTCAAACTTACGCGAAAATGTAAGAAATCGCTTTCCATACGTACAGGAATTCCTCAATTCTGCAAGTTGCTATTTCCCGGTGCAAGCCGAATTTAAAGCACATTCTTACGAAAAATGTAAAAACAAGATGGTGGCTGTGGTTAGGCCCCCGTCTGAATTGATGATTTTCATTAATATAATCAGCTTTAAATCTAATTTCTTCAATGGATAAACTCATCACAAATAGGTTTGAATCAATTGTCTGTATATAAACCATGTTGTTATTTTGTTATTTCTGCTTATTCCAAAACACGTTCTCCATCACAATAGCTGATTCAGATTGTTTAAAAACAAAGAGTAAGCCTACAACAAGAAATCGCGGTCGTTTAAACTGGAAATTCGTGGTAAAACTGGGTGAGCATTTCTTATCGAGCGGAAGCCAAATGACAAAAATGAAAACGGTATAAATAAAAGCAAAGGAATAATAAATTCATTCTATCGTAACGGCTTCGATTATTTAATTAGGGAGGACGATTAAAAGGAGTTATCACGTATAACTAAAGAAATTAGTCCCTAATAAAGTATTTCGTGCTCGGCAATATGATTTATCCGCACACACTAATATATACTTGGGAACTCAATTTCTTAATTTTTAATCTTTAATCTAAAATTTGCGGGTCTAGAGGTCGCATACCAGCCTTTGTTATTTGTTCTGATTAGAAGTTTTTCCATGAAGAAATCACTTTCGTCCGTAAATTTTTATCGTTTAGCCTTATGCTCTAACATATTTTGATAACTTGTTTACTGTTTCTTCGATAACACTTATGCCCTAAAATTATAGAATAGTGGATGTTCTAAACTCTGTTCTATGCTCGACTTCCCTCAAATGGAGCTTTTCCAATGTTCTTCCCTTTCGATTAAACATTTTTAAACAAAAACTTTCCACATATGCAACTTTCTTATATCTTTATAACAACCAGCTCAATTGGCCAGTTTCTTTTAAAATAAAGAAAGCATCTCATGAACTTGAGGTACATATGATTACAAAATATGAACATGTGTCGACTGGTAACGTCGACGACTATGTAGGATAAACTTTCCAACTTAACTAAAGATGCGCGCCTTAAACACAATGACATCATATTCTCTTCGAGACTAATCTCTCATCTCTCATCCAGAGAATTTCAGCTTGTCAAGATCACTATAGACGATCATAGCCTATTACCTCTTCAAAAATTTCTCTATTTTCAAGAGCTTCTACAGATGAAAAAACTTAAATTTGGAACTTTATATAATAAAACCACTTAAACTAACTCTTAACATCCTAGGATTTTCTTTGCACTCGCTGATTGCCTGAAATATTTGCCTGAAATTCGTGCAAAAACGAACACACGATTTTTATGAGGTTTACTTTTGTTTTGCAAAGAATTGGAATTCAGATGTGTGATGGAGCCCGTCGATTTGGATAAAGGAAATATATTAAAATAAATGGATTTCATTGCAAAATTGATCAATCTTTTGTAATCGGAGTTTATCGATTTGACAAGAAATTAGCATTGTAAAGCTGATTTCTATTGAATGAAATACTTCAGTCACTGTTTGATCGTCAAAAATGAGGCGTGGTGAAGGCCTACACACCGTCATTTTTTGTTTGTACATTTTCGTAAGAACGTGGTAAAATTCAAGCATTCACAAGGAATAAAGCAATTTATAGAATTAGCTGTGAATCCTACGTGGTAAGCATTTGTCGATTTTGCGCTAAGCTTTAAATAAAAAAAAACCAAATTTGCCGGCATATTCTTCATGCAATTTTTTAGTACAAATCAAAAACGAAAACGCCTATATTAACACACAGTAGGTAGGTCAGATAGATAAGAAAATTATCAGGCAAATTGCGGATATATATATCCTTATAGTATATTATTATATATATATATAATATATATATATATATATATATATATATTATATTATATATATATATAATATATATATATATAGTATATTATATATATATTATATATATTATAAGAAAATATATATATATATAAAGATAGTAGTAGCTATATAAGTATTATATATAATATATATTATATTAATATATATATACGGCATATATAATGATATATATATATACATATATATATAGTATATATATATATAGATATACTATTATATAATATATAATAAATATATTATCTAATTTTAGTATAAAAGCAAATATTAGTAAAAAGAAATAGAAATTCGAATTTCTCGAGAAGGTTTAAAGCTCGGCTTTCTCAACAGTGCATCGAGTCATTGAAGAAAATATTTAAATTTTTGTCTGATAGGCAATGGCACATGAAAACTCCCTTCTAATAAATCTTGGCTTTTTCGTGAATGAGTGGTTGATAGGTTCAAACTTTCAACTACAAACACCACTCTGCACAATGCGGGACATAGTACGTGATATATTATATAATATATGATATATATAAATATTATAGTATAGTATAATATAGATATTATACATATAATATATATATACTTATATAAGTATATATATAACTTTATATATATAGCCCCTATATATATATAATATATAGAAATCAATTTAAAGACAAAAATGTGTGTTATCAGGTTAAGTGGTATCCGTCAAAATTTTTAAGCCGATTACCGTGATACCGATCACGATACTCGATCCCTAAAATTCCGATACCGATACCGATACGCTATTTTTTTACGAATCACAACGATACCGATACCGATACAATGGTATCGGTGCATCACTAATATATGATATATATAGTATATAATATATTATACTAATAAATATATATATATATATAATATAAATATATATATATATATCTATATATATATATTAGATGTATAAAAGATATACTATATATATATATATAAAGTATGCTATATATTCTATTAGCTAACGAACTGCATATGTACATTAGCCATGACATCTGCAGTGGATCAAGGCTTTCATGGGATTACTTCTACTAAGTCTTTGGACGAATATAGACCTTCTTATGGGTTTGTACAGGGTGTCAAAATATTTCAGAAGGGATGCAGAATGATTTAGGTGAGGACCTTACAATTAGCAATGGAGCTGCTGGGAAGTGAACTAACACCAGCACTCTCCACCAAGTGATATTTTCCCTTTCAGCATAAGGCAGAATTTTGTTGGTAACGACTTGTTTCATAAAAATATAATAAACACCTCTCCTAGTTCTGCGCTGTAAGCGAATATTTAGTATTGCTTGGAGATAGTTTTGAGGGCGAAAGAGGTCCGCCTTAACGCTTTTAATTTGTGAGCACTAATCTTTTTGAAGAGGTAATATGTATTCTATATACTGTTGAAGACGACAATATGAGGAGAAAGTGGGGAAAATCTTTAAGATTTTGTAAATATCATATCAAATTTTTTTCATATTAATTACTCACAATAAATTTTTGTAAGGATATATACTATTTAGTATTTAATTAAAATCTTTTGGGAAGTCGCACATTATTAGCGGGAGACGTTGCGGACTTGCGATAGCGAGGTTTGATGGTGCTTGAATAGTGCAGAGGAGCGAAGCGGACACGTTTTCTTAGGTGCGGAGGTGCGCTAGCGAACCCCCTAAATGAGCGGGTGCCCACCTATGAATATATATACCGTATATATATATATAATAATATTATAATGTATATATATATATAATATTATATAGTAATACTATTATATAGTATAATATATAGTATAGTATATATATATATATAAATAATATATAATAATATGATATATAATATCTATATCATATATATAATAATATATATGTTGTATGTTGGTATAGGGTATTGGCATCGTGACAATATTGAAAAACAGCTTATGGAAACTGACATGCACCGGCAGACACAGGATGATAGACTTGCCAAGAGTAACTAATTTTTTCGATTTTGAAGTTATCTTGTTTTAAGTGAACATTCTTTAAAGACAATATTATAAAATTTTATATTTTAATGATTAAAGTACTTTATTGGCTTTTTTGCAATCTAACAATTTAAGCTTGGAACAAAAAAGTTTTATACAATCTGCTATTTCATGTGAGTTTAATAAACAAGGAGAGAAATTTAACTTTTATTGTAGGTTATGTAAATCATATTTTTCGCAGAAAAAAATTTATCGCTTGCTTGATAGAGATGAATGATTTTAAATTTTTTTTGAAGCCCTGCAAAAATTAAACGTGTTGAGGTAATATTTAAACAATATATATATTTTATTATGTATAATATATAATATATATATATAATATATATATATATTATATATATATAATATATTATAGTTATATATATATATTAGAATATCTATATATAACCGTATATATTAATATATATATATAATATATATATTTATATATTAATATACTACTATATAAATATATATATATATATATATATATTATATATATATATATATAATATAATTATATATATATATATAATATATATTATATATTTCTATATAGTGTTGATCCAGCTTCTATGACATGGGAATTTTAACTTAATCAGGAAAAGCAATACCAGAGTCCTCCACATGAAAATCTTTAATCAAAATCACAACGTTTCGGAAACTCTAACTATTTCCATCGTCAGGTGAAAGAACTATAAATATAATAATAAACATTAGCAAATATCAGAAACAAAAACAGTCTTAATTAAACAATAATACAGAAGTCCATTAATAATTACTTATTGGATTACATAATTTGAAACAAATCACAGATAAATTAATCTGTATCTATTTGCAAAACTGGACTAAATTTAGAAATAAAAGACGTCGCCTCCAAATCTCAAATGCAGCATCTAAAAAATAGAACAATAAATATAAAATTTAACTTAATTATTAGTATTTAAGGGTAACTAAAACAAATGACAGGACCCACAGATACATAGGCAACAACTTACCAGATGTAAACTGGTTATTTCGTATATAACATTCAGGATAAACTCAGGACAACACATTACTTCTAGAATGTGAAGTTAAAACAATCACAATTTAAAAGGACCAGAATCACTATTTAAAGAGGGTTTAGTGTTATAGATGAATAATGTTTCCAAAACATGTAGGTTGGTTGGTGAATTACTTTGGGCCAGTATGCTGAAGTTATTATAATTAAAGGTGTGGTCTAATGTGTGGGAATGATCCCTGATGAATGAATGGGCTGGTGAATTCAACCAGGTTTTTGGTACGTGTTGAGACACCCCTGTGTTCATCGATCCTCAAATAGAATTGACGCAAAGTGCTACCAATATAGACAGCATCACAGCTGTCACAAGAAAATTTATAAATTATTGAGGAACGAAGAGACACAGGGGTACGGTCTTTATGGTTGCAAAATGAGGAAATTTTACGCGAAGCAGAGAAAACTAAATTAATATTCAACTGGGGGAAAAAGTCTCGCAGAAGGGAAGTTAGCTCTTTTCATTGTTTTGTGAAAATATGTTCATAAAAAGGTAGTTTAATATATAACTCACATCTAGGTACTGTGTAAGTCACGGGACTAGATGTGTAACACGAATTGAGAAAATCATTTATATACTTATAAACTAATTTAATTGGAAAATAATTACTTTTAAAGAAATTCACCAGAAAATCAAATTCTATATGCATAAGTTGGAACGTGGAACTAAGATGATAGCCCCTGTATAATAAAGTTTTAATGCTATTGCATTTATACTGAGGTATGTGGTTAAAATTATTTTTAATCCTAGACCTGAAAAAGTCTTCTTTCGGTATACACCCACTGTAAAGACAGGATTGGATTTTTTAATTATTAGGTCCAAAAATGGCAAAGTACCATCGACCTCCTCTTCTCTTGTAAAGTTAATATTATTTAATTGGGAATTTAGATAATCAAAAAAGGTAAAACTTTATCTTTGATTGAAAAAAATAAAAAGATATTTTATCATATGTATTAAATATATTTATTATATGAGATAAAATGTATTCACTCAATATTTTTGTAAACATATTAATTCTTTTAAAAGTAATTTATTGATGTTCTCATTAATTGTGATTATTATTTAAATTACATACCTAACATTTCTGTGGCAAAATTTAATCCTAGACCTGAAAAAGTCTTCTTCAAAGTACCTAGATATGAGTTATATATTAAACTACCTTTTTATGAACATATTTTCACAAAACAACGAAAAGAGCTAACTTCCCTTCTGCGAGACTTTTTCCCCAGTTGAATATTAATTTGGTTTTCTCTGCTTCGCGTAAAATTTCCTCATTTTGCAAACATAAAGACCGTACCCCTGTCTCTTCGTTCCTCAATAATTTATAAATTTTCTTGTGACAGCTGTGATGTTGTCTATATTGGTAGCACTTTGCGTCAATTCTATTTAGGATCGATGAACACAGGGTGTCTCAAACACGTACCAAAACCTGGTTGAATTCACCAGCCCATTCATCATACAGGGATCATTCCCAACACATTAGACCACACCTTTAATTATAATAAAACTTCAGCCATACTGGCCAAAGATCACCAACCAACTTAAATATTTTGGAAACATTATTCATGGCTATACCACTAAACCCTCTTTAATAGTATTCTGGTCCTTGTTAAACTGCAATTGTTTTAAACTTCACGTCTAGAAGTATGTGTTGTCCTGAGATTTATCCTGAATGTTTATATACGGAAATAACCGAGTTTACTCTGGTAAAGTTGTTGCTAATGTACTGTGGGTCCTGTCATTTGTTTTTAGTTACCCTTAAATATTATTTCAATTAAAATTAAATTTTATATTATTTTGTTCTATTTTTTTAGATGCTAGCATTATGAGACTTGAGGCGACGTCTTTTATTTCAAAGCTTTAGTCCAGTTTTTGCAAGTGGTACGATAAATTTTATTTGATTTTTTCAAATATGTATCAATGTTGTAATTTTTAAGACTCTAATTATTTATTGTTTAATTAAGACTGTTTTTGTTTCTGATATTGCTAATGTTTATTATTATATTTATAGTTTTTTCACCTGACGATGGAAATAGTTAGAGTTTCCGAAACGTTGTGTTATTTTGGAATTTAAGATTTCATGTGGAGGGCTCTGGTATTGCTTTTCCTGATTAAGTATATATATATTATAATAGTCTAATATATATATAATAATATATATTATATATATATAATATATATATATATATATATAATTATATATATATATATATATAATATATATATATGATATATATATAATATTAATCTATATTATATATATTTAATATATATATATATATATATGATATATATATATATATATATATATATATTATAATTATAATATTATATATATTATATTATTATGACTATATATATATATAGGTATAGGTATATAATATATATATATATTGAATATCTATATATGTATATAATATATATATAATAATATATATATATATAATATATATAATAGTGAGTATATATTATATATATATATATTATATATATTATATATTATATTATATTATAATATATATATAATGATGCACAAATCATACTTTATTGTTGTTTTAACAAAATTTATTTTTCTTATTCAAGTTAAAAATTTCACAATTTTTTTACGTATAAAAAATGTGACTACGTTAGGTTTAAGGTAGGGGGCAAGAAATAAATATATGGATCATGAAAATTAAGAAAGCGTTTCACAGAATTAGAAATTGCCGAAATATTTTATACTTTTATTCTTTGAAGATTTTGAATTAGATTTTAATGCAAATTGTTATATAGGAAATATTTTTTATTCTGTTTACAGTGTGTTAATTGTTAGAAATATATTTCTGTTCGAATAAATAAAAAATGGATATAATCGGAAATTGAAATTAAAGAGGAAGATTTAGATTCAGAAAATTACTCTTATCAACAAAGTTTCTCAAGGTTTGGTTACATACAGCAATATGATATATATATATTTTTAATATATAATATACTATATATATATATAATATATATATATATATATATAATATATAATATATCTAATATATATATATATATTATAAGTTATATATATATATAATATATAGTATATATCATAACTGTTTACTTTTTGTCATGGCGCACCCCACTTGAGGTGGCCAAAACGTCGGCTACAGTAACTTTTCCCAGCCATCCTCCTCCAAAAATTCCCTAGATTTGTGATGTCCCATTGCTTTGGGATGGAATAGTTAGCAGGCACTCTACACTCTAGAAGGAAGTGAAACACAGTTCTCTGGGCCTAGTTGCAGTTTGTGAAGATGTGGTCTGGTTAAGTTTAAACCTACCGCATGTTTGTAGTATTGCAGGTTTTGGTGTTGGCTGCATCTTAGTTTGGCCAAAGATGATTGACTGTTACAGGGAAGGATTCAAATATCAGATGTTAATTTCTGAACGAGTGATCTTAGTAAATATTCTTAGGTGTTGCATTCTTAAATATCTCAGGTAGGTGTGTATCGTAATTCCTGCTTTATCAAGATAATTTTGCTTTGTGGAGGCCGGATGCTGTTCGCATAGGCTAATAAGGCTGGGGAAGAAGTTTGTTTTAACCTATGGTTAGTAGGGTTGGAAAGTGCAGTGTGGTATGGGTGTTGAGGTGTTTGTGTTTTAGCATAGAACTGTGTGCCAATCATTTTTATGGTAATATTTTTTGGTTTGTTTGATTAAGCACTCCGTTGTACAGATTTGATAAGTTGTGGATCTCTGAAATTCGAGTGACTTGTTTGGGTGTTTGAACTTTTTCTCCATGTTTCCTTGGTTTTAAAAATAGGTGCCACAAGGTGGACAGATTTGTCATTGTGAGCATTTTCATCCCGAAGTTGCGGCTCATTCGGATTCTGAACAGCTTCTTGAGAAGTAGCGACAGCTTGGTTTTTAGTGAGTTGTTCTATTTAGCTGATGTTGTTATGGTCCAATCTGTTTTGTTGAAGGTTACATGTGTGCCCAGTGTTACTCCAAGAAATTTGGGTGTTTTGTTTAGTGGGATGGCTATGCTATTTTTGAAGAGTTGGGAGTTAGTAATGCCAATTTAGCATTCTGTTGGAATTAATGTGATAGATGATTTATTAGGTGATGTAGACATGTCTGTTGTCAGTTAGCCAAGTTTGAATTTAGTTTAGGGATGTACTGATATTATCAGTATCGGTATCGGCAGTATCAGCCATTTTCTTTGATATCGGTATTGGTTAATATGGATGATATCTTACTTTTTGTTAACGTATTTAGCCACATAGAAACCAACAGCCATATAACTGCTAGCTTTAATATATAAAAGGTTCTAATAAGGAATTCTTAAGCTAGCTGAAACCCCACAAGAATGGCATCTCCACGGTGAACCACTTCTAGAATGCATTTAAATAGCATAACTGGCGGCGATTGCGTACCCGATGACCAAAAAAAAAGATTCACAGAAGCTGGAAGCCGCCTTATCAGCAACCGCTGGCAACAGCACTGATAGTGACTATGAAGTGAAGACAAGAATTTGGATATGTTAAACTTTGATAAGTTCTTGGCCGAAATTGGATTGACATCTCACCTTTAGCATCAACAGGCCACAACCAACAAGAACGTGAAAAAACTGAAAGAGACTGCATCAAGTAGCAGATATTCAAATTTGCAAGCCTGTGAAAGAGATGAGGCTCTACGAAAAATATGAAACGCTGCCTGTAGGAGAGTGTCCCTTCATGTGCTGGCATGAAAAGGTCAAGGTTTCATTATTATCAGTGCTTGCAAGCAAATATTATCAGCCCATCCCTCATCAGTCGAGTGAAGAGGAGAGAGAGAGTGTATTTTTAGTATAGGTGGGAATGCTAAACACCCCCATAATTAAGGAACAGGCTCTCAACCAGATACAGTTGACAGCTTAATGTTTTTGCATCATAATTTGAGATTTTGGAATTTGAGCATTGAATGATATCTATCTTTATCTTAAAGGAGTATATTATTATGGTCATGTTTGAATAATAGCGTTTTTTTTATTTTGTCTTTTTCACTTTTTATTATTTGAGGTCTCTTTCATTATTTTTTATTCTGTATATTGTAGCTAGTTAAAGAATCTTCTTGTAAATTGTGATCATGTTAAAACATAAAAACTAGTAAGCTCAATTTTTCAATTATTTATTAGAAAACTGGAAATTGAATTTTTTTAACAGATAGAAACATAAAAAAGTTATTAATATTAATTCTGCATTATTATCCTAAGATACTATTAAGTTCTATAATATAGAAAATAATGGCTTGGCACAGAACCAAATATGAAAGATAAGTGCCTTAAGTATTGGGTTGTACAGGGAATGCAATCCTGAGTTATTACGCTGGTGTATTTATTATATAATTAAAGTATCGTTATCGACACCTAAAAAATAAAAGTATCAGTATCAGCCTCTTTTCTGGTATTGGTACATCTCTAATTTGGTTGATGAATTGTTGGGTTAGAAGAATTGCTGTGTTTAGGTTCTGGGTCGTTTTGTCTTAGGTGATGCATCTGCATATTTTGTATGTTGTGTAGGTGTGGTGTGTGGTTTGTGGTCGGCTGCTGAAGTGGAACAAGTTGAATAAATAGGGATAGGATTACTCCTTGAGCTACACCATTTTTGATATTTACTGTATGTGATTTCTTGTTAAGGACTGTTCTCCCTGAATAGGAAGTTAGGTAACCATTTCTTTAAATCAGTGGGGATATTTGATTTTGTTATTTTGTGTATTAGATTGGTGTCTCAGGATATAATCAAGAGCTTTGTTTATGTCAATTGCTATATACTTTGTTTTTGTGTCGAGGCCTGAGATTTAGCTATTTAATTATTGGTTGAACTATTTTTGTGAGAGCAGTTGTGGTTGAGTGGTTTTGCTAGAAGCCATGTTGAAATGTTTATTTGGGGATGTGTGGTTTTTTATGCATTAAGTTTTAGAGGTGTGACCGGAATTACACAGTCGGCCGGAATTTGATCATTTTTTTTTATCCCGTTCCAGTGTCCGCCGGAATTTTTCAAAATTCGGCCTGACCGGAAAGTACTTGGTAAATGAAATTTGCTGGAAGGAATTATTTTACATAACCATTCTCCATTCTGTTTAACAAAATATAATGGAAGCCTTGTGTAGTATCTCATACACAGTGTATTACATACCTATCCAATATTATTTGAAATATTAAGTTTACTACAAATATCTCAAATATAGATAGATAAGATAATTATTTCAAAATCAATTTAAATCCAAAATTAAATAGTATTATTTATTATTATATATAATATTATATAATAATATATAATATATATATATATATATTATATATATATATATATATTATATATATATATATATATATATATATATAATATATATATATATATATAATATATTATAGTTTGCAATGGAATAGCATATCCAATTAATCAACTGGCTCACAGCCAGTGAGTAGTTAAAGAAATAAATGACTCGTTCTGGAATATTTAGCCTATCCATGATATCTGTATAAATGATATCTTTGATCAGCTTAGATAAGCTTCTCGAGATACTTGCTGATTCTCAACTTTTATGTAGAAGTGGTAAACATATCTCTCACAAAAAAATATTTCCTACTAGAAATAAGATATTTGGTTGAAGATGGGCAACAAGTTCTATGAGTCCTGCTCTTCAGTGATTGTGAATGATGGCTTTTTACATCATTGCAAGAAAAAATAAATTTATTATTTTCTGAAGAATTTCCTGTGATTTGGGGTCATTGATATGGCAAATTTTGTGGGGGAAGAAATTTTCCTCAGACTACTTGTTTCACAGGCCGATCTTTCCGCATTTTGGGGTTGTCCAGTGTCTAGAAAAAATACTAGATTCTCCCCTTTAACGCCACCTTTAAATTTTTGACATTCTAATGATTTCTCATCGGTGATGATGTTTCCCAATTGTTTATGAAGTCGACAATTGTATTAAAGCATGTTTTTTGGTGGACTTGCCTCTAGGTTTTTAATTATTATTTTAAAAAATTTTTTTTTTTTGTCCGAAAAATTTTAAATAACGACTCATATTTAAAGATTTTTTTAACAATTATTAGTAATAAATAAAAAAAAATCATTTTAATGAATGAAAATTGGCATTAGTGAATTTTTTAAAAAAACAATTCTTGTTTGAGGTTATATAATTTATGACAACTGTAATGCATTGAATGAATAAAACCTTTATCAATATAATATATTAATATATATTATATATTATATATATATAATATAATAAATATCTATATATATATATATATTAATTTATATACTATATATATATATTATATATATATTTAATTATAATATATATTATATGATATTAAATATAATAATCTATATATATTATATATATATATTATATATATCTATTTATATATTATATATATATAGTAATATATATATATATATTATTATTTATATATCAGGGATGGGGGATGAGAAAAAAATAGATCGACCCGACTTCCGACCTCCCAGAGTCGAGATTTTAAAAAACAACCGATCCCGCTCCCCAGAGTCCGAATTTTAAGAAAACACGACTCCCGACTCCAATGAAAAAATGGAACGTGAATTTTTTTCCAAACTTTGATAAAACTTTTATTTTAATCCTTTGAAGCAACTATGAAGTTTTCATAAAAAAAGAATTTACAAATAAATTTGTAATTATTTTTCTAATAATAAAATAATAATCTTTACAAACTTTTAAACGAAAAAATAAAGGCACCTTTATAATTAAACGAAGTAGTGGTGCTACTTGTCTGAATATATCCTTGTAACGCAAACTGTACTAAAACTTGTAGAAAAACTTATAAAATTTTACAATATTTTATTATTTTAAAATTATGACAATTATCATAATGAAAAATTATATTAGAAAAGAATTTCCATATATTAATAATACGAATAAGCATCATAAATAAATATTAATATAATATATTTTTGATCTTTGTTGTAAGAGCTCTTTATATTAAGTAATAAAAATATTATTATTATTATTATTAATTATTATTATTATTAATTATTATTATTATTATTATTATTATTATTATTATCTATTATTATTATACTATTATTATTAATAATAAATAAAATCATAAATAATAATAATCATAATAATACATAATAATATTAATAATATTATATTAATAATTAATAATAATAATATAATATATTAATTATCTATTATATTATTATTATTTATTATTATTATTATTATTATTATTATTATTATGTATTATATTATTATTATTGGTTATTAAAATTTTTATTTTATTATTATTATTTTATTATTATTATTATTATTAAAATTGTAATTAGTTGCTTTCTGGAGGCTGACTATATATATATATATATATATTATAATATATATATATATATATATTATATCTATATATATATATATATATATATATATATATATATCTTATATATATATATATAATATTTATATATGTATATCCACTTTAAAACCACAAATATCTCAAAACTCACACAGCTACCGGGAAAAGGAATACACTGCTGGAATGCTGGTCCAAATTTAGTCGCGGAAAATGTAAAAAAAAAAAATAATAAAAAAAATTATATCGTCAAACTACAATAGCTAACAGCGAAAATATACATTTTTAAATCCTGCGTAAATATTTTAGATAGGAAAATGTAAAAAAAAAAACAAAACAAAAAAAAAAAAAAAAAAAAATTTTATTGTATAATAATTAGTGATATGATTAGAGAGCCTATTTAGAGACCTTTTATATGGTTACTCGTTAAATAAATAGACTTTCTATTAAGATTTGCTTTTTTTTTTTACACAAAGAATACCCCAGGATATACAGCACGCATGGCAGGAAAGTTGAGGTTTCGCCTTCCGAGGGAACTACGGTAGGACTAATTCCCCCTCCGGGGAGGGTCTCCGGAACCCCCGTCTTGTGGTATTTGGGTGTCGCGGGGTTCCTCCGCCCCTCCCATTACGGGTATGGAAAACGTCCCCCCTGTGTTCCCCGTCGCTCGAGCCCCCTACATTGCCGTGGTTCTACCTTTACAAAAATATATATATATACTATACTATGTCCCTGCTCCTAAAAAAAACATAGCCATTTTATAATTTAAACAACATTTTATTTTACTTTAGCATTTTCCTAATTCAAACTTTTGAACATTTCCAAACATGTGGTAATTTCAACTATAAACTATTATAAACTAAATGAGATTTTACTTTAATTTTTAGTTTCTCATAAAATTTACCAGAATTCCAAAAATGTATTCTCCTTTTCCCGTTAGCTATTGTAGTTTTTGAGATATGGATTGAGATATTCTGTGTTTTAAGGGGACTTGCGCGTAGCAAACACTAAGAAAATTTGCTTTTGGGATAAATATACACTATTCGAAGAGGAAACTTTCTCTACAATACTTTATCTCAATGACAATGAAAACACAAGTGTTTAGATTTTGTGTAATTTCTTCCCCAAATATCATGAATCAGCATTTTGATCAGCAATTTTTAACAGTGAATTTCTGCTGAACTACAAAAGATTTTGCAAGGATTTCACTAAAATACTTACTATACACATATGATTTATGAAATAACTCACAATAGGCAGCAATATATTAGCTAACCTTTAAGTCTTTTAAATATCATCCTAAATCTCTAATTTTTATTCTTTCCAAAAAATTTAAAATTTTAGAAACATACCAAAAGACTTTTAAATTTGCCTGAATCATACATCAAAATGTTGCATCAATGTTCGAAATTGAAAACAAAAAGAAAGTATATAAATAAGTGTTGGACTTTTTTGTTTATACCCGAAATAGCTGCTCAATGTGAATAAAAAAATTTTTTTTTAGTAAAATAATCAAGAAGTTGGAATCTGTGGAGCAGGGCAAACCATTGGGTATACACAAATTTATTAGTAAATAAAAAAGTGTATCTCAACCAATTTTACAAGTTGTAAGAAATTTAATTACAATCAGATGAGTAGTAAAAAAGTTATATGCCATCAATTATTTGATAATTTTTCTTTTTTTTTTCTTTTTTTGTAAAAAAAAACTAAAAAAGAAAGCTTTAGCAATAATTTTTTTTTATTTTAAATCCGATAATACGAAACTTTCAGAGCATGTATAAATTATAAAGGATAAACATATTGTGTTGAGATAAATTTTTTGTAACCAAACGTTTTTGCCGCTGTTCATGGGAAAACTTATAAATTTTAAAAAGTTTTCCCGTGAATAGCCAGCAAAAACCATTAGGCGTACAGAAACATTTATCTAAATAAAATATGTGTATACCGTCGAGTTATAAGGCCATAAAAGTTTCATTCCTATCAGATGAATAATAAAATGTGCAAGACACCAATCATTAAAAAAAAAATTTGGCAACTTCAAAAATGAAAAACCAGGAAAACGTAATTAGTTTTTATACGATCAGTTTGAAATTTTTCAGAGCATAATATAAATTGGGACGAAGGTAGACATTTTTGTTTAGAGAAAATTTTGTATGCCCAACAGATTTGTCGCTGCTCATGGAAACATTTCAGTTTTCAAAAGTTTTCTCACGATCAGCGGCAAAACTGTTGGGCATACCGAAAATTAATTTAAATAAAATATTTATATCTCGTAGAGGTAAATAAGTTGTGAAAGTTTCATTGCAATCTGGATATAAATATAAAAAATATTACACCCCACCAGTTCTGATTTTTTTTTTTTTTGTTTTTTTTGCACTAAAAAATTCATGATACATTTTTTTATTTTTTGTTCATATCAATACGAAACTTCAGATCATATACTACTAGGCAAGATTTACATTTTTTGTTTAGATAAATGTTTTGTAAACTCAAGGGGTTTGCCTCTGCATATGGGGAAACTTTTGAAAATTTAGAAATTTTCCCATGCACAGGAAAATCCGTTCTCCATACAAAAAATTTATTTAAACAAAAAATGTGTATCTTCCAAAACTATATTTGCTGCGAAGTTTCGTGCTGATCCGCATGAATAATAAAAAGGTTATCGTGATTTTTCATTCATGACTTGCCAAAATTGAACACCCCCCGTATCCCCCTATACATTGTGAATAAAATATTTTTTGCCTATTGAAAATAACCACACCATTGGAGAGATTCAATTCTACAGCTAGAAAGTGTTAAAACCTAAATATCATGGAATTGATGAGTTACTACCTTCAAAGTAGGAAACCTACGTGCAACGTCCCTTAACTGGATTTCTACTATTATAATATATTATATATATATAAATATATATATATATATATATTATATATATATAATATAATATTTATATTATAATAATATATATATATATATATGGAACAATAGTTACTTACGCCCACAGAACGGGAAGTCGGATCAAAAAAATTTTTTTACAGTTATCACCATTGATACATAAATAGATGTTCTCGGGTCGAAATGATTTTTTTTTACCTGTTCTAGGGGCGAAATTAGTTAGGTTAGATTAGTAGAGTGCATGAAAAAAAATTCATTTCGACCCTAAAACATCTATTTATGTATCAGAGGCTACCTGTGAACATTTTTTTTTGATCCGAGCTCCCGTTCCGTGTGGCAAATTAAGTTTAACTTTTACTATATATATATAATAATATATATATTATATATATATATATAATATATTATATATATTATATATATATATATTTATATATATATATATATATTATATATATATATATACGTATATATTATATAATATATATATATATATATATATAATATTATATTATATAATATATATATAGTATATATATATATATATATAATATTATATATATATATATTATAATATATAATATATATATATTATATAGTACCGTATATATATATATATATATATATATATATTATTTTATATATATATATATAATATAATATATATAATATATATATATATTATATATATATATATATACTATATATAATATATATAATATATATATATACTATATATTAAATATATATATATATAATATATAAATATATATATATGTCAGCCTCTAGAAGAGCCACATCCATATCTCAAAAAACTACAACAGCTACCCGGAAAAGGATATCATTGCTGAATGCTGGTCCAATTTTAGTGCGAAAATGTATAAACATAATAAAAAAATAAAAAAAAATTATTTTCAAAACTACAATAGCTACAGCGAAAAGGAATTCATTTTGGAATCCTGGTAAAATTTTGATAGAAAATGTAAAAAATAAATAAAAAAATAAAAAATTAATTGTAAAATTTTTTAAAATGAATAAAGAGCATTTAGAGACCTTTTATTGTTACTCGTTAAGAGAAACAGAATTTCTATTAAATTTTGCTTCTTTTTTTTTTAAGCTAAAAAGAATACCCCAAGGTATACGGACCCATGCAGGAGTCCGGGGATCTCTCGCCTTCCGGAACTCACGGGGTAAGGACTAATTCCCACCCTCCGGGGAGGGCTCTCCGGAACCCCACTCTTTGGTATTTGGGTGTCGCGGGGTCCCGCCCCTCCTACGGGGTACTGGAAAACGCTCCCCTGTCACTTCCCCGTCGCTCCGAGCCCCCTAAAATGCCGTGTAATACCTTTACAAAATAATATATATATATTTATACTATGTCCCAGCACCCCCCAATAATATTTAATTTCTTGTTTTTTTTTATTTATTTTTTTTTTTTTTACATTTTCCCTACTAAAATTTTACAAGGATTCCAAAAATGTTTTTCATTTCCCTGTAGCGGTTGAAGTTCAGAGTATGGATGATGATGTTATCATTAAGAGTTTCCTCTGTAAAAGATTTTGCTTCACCTGATGGAGTTGACCTACCTGCGACAGCCCGCGCATGGACGAGATATTGTTTAGGCTCTTCTAGAGCTGGCTATATTATACTATATATATATATATATATAATAATAATATATTATTATATATATACTCTATATATATATAATGATATATATATATATATATATATAAATTAATATGTAATATAATATATTATATATATATAGAGCAGAGAGAGAACACGAGTAGCAGAAAGTTACTATAATAATTATACTTATATATATATATATATATATATATATGGACTGCTGGGAGTATAGCTTTAATTTCTAGGTCTTTTCTGTTTACGACTGGATTCTCAAAACCCCTTATTTTTCGAGATTGATATACCGCTCTTGGTGCGTTCTGAAGTTCAAGAAGAATTTTGTCGGGTTTTTAAGCCTAGGGTATGTTTTGTTTATATAGCGGTTTAGCTAACTCTGCAGTCTCTTTTAATGATAACAATACCTATTAACGCTCATAGGTATTCCTTGCGATGAAAACTTCTTGACGAAATGTATATGAAAATTTGTTCAGTTTTAATTCTTTATTCTTATAGTTCTATATATATAAATATACATAAATGGATTATTGTCGTTATTAAGAAATCAGTGCTTTTCAGAATATTAATTAATGTCAAAATGTTCACAATTATATAAATGTCAATTTCAAAAGGTTTTCAGTAAATATTAAAATATTTATTTATTAAGTTAGGTTATGTTAAGTTCATTAAATCTAAGTTAAACATAGGGGAAAGTAGAAAGGTCAGATTCTGTAATTTAAAATTTCACTGATATATATATATATTTCTATATATATATATATATTTGTTACCAAACATATATATACATATCATATATATATATATATATATATATATATATATATATATATATATATATATATATATATACATATATATTATATTATATATTTTTTTTAAAGTTTTCATATATATATTTATTATATATATATATTTGTCTTATATATATACATATCATATATAATATATCAAAAATGTTTTTCGTATGTAATTAATATATATATATATTTTATATTTCAATCTAATTATCGGTGTTAAACGAGTTTTTTATTCTTCACCTAACTTAAATGTGTACATGTTGTGTGTTCTAGCACGTAAAATATATCCTTTGCATGATTGCCTGGTTCACACATAGTCATGTAAGTTTGTGTTTAAATATATATTTCACATTCACTGTCCTCATAAAAATGACGTCCATAAATAAACTGAGTTTGAAGATTTATAAACTGTTGGAAAAAAAAACGTGCTTATTTCACTCCATTATTATTATTATTATTATTATTATTATTATTATTATTATTATTAATTATTATTATTATTAATTATTAAGAAGAGTATAATAGGCAAACTTAATGTAATTGTAATTGAAGGTTAATGTACGACATTATTACATTATTATTTTCTCTTATTATTTTTCGTATTATCTAAAAATTTATTGTTGAGGTGCAAAAATCCCTACTTCATTATTGTGTTTTCAGAGTTAATTTGCGACAACTAAAATGGCTTTGGCTTCGAAAATTTTGTAATAATTTTTAATGAATGCCAGATGCTCTAGTGATTCATTAATTTTCTACGAAGATATTGACAAAAATGTAAATAAAGAACAAAATTTGAATTTGACTTAAAACTTTGCAATGAGTTTCACTCACAATAAAAGTCGAGTGCTTCTTCTACTTTTCAAAATAACGCAAAGTTAATATATTATTGTTGGGGGACGGAATTTTATTTTAAAGTAATATTTAAATTTTAAATAAATAAAAAACGATTTTAAATTCACCAAAATTTAATTCATAAATCATGATTAGTTCGTTTGAAAATTTCTGGTTAAAATAAGTGTTGCTAAATTTTACTAGGGTGGAAATTATTGAGAAAAGAATTTACCTCAGTTCAAAATTATTCATTTCTGAGTTATTTTTCATTCTGAAAGAATTTTCTAAGTTTCGAAAATTTTCTATTATTTATATTAAATATTTTCTAAGTTAATTTTATTTAAATTTTAGATAATTTATTTCAAAAATTGTCTAAATTAACTTGATTTTGAAAAAATTTTAAGTTAATTTATTTTGATATCTTATAAATTAATTTCAAATTTATTCAAAGTTAATTTTATTTTTCAATTGTTATAAATTAATTTTATTTCAAAAAAATTACAGTTAATTTTATTTTGAAGGAACTTCTGCAAAAGACAATTTTATTTCAAAAAAATTCTAAGTTAATTTCTTTTGAAGAAATTTTTATAAGTTATTAAAACTTCAAAAAAGATTTAAGTTAATTTTTATTTTGAAAATTTTTATAAATTAATTTTGTTTACAAAAAATTCTAAGTTAATTTTATGGAAGATTTCAAGTTAATTTTAATCCGAAAATTTTCTTAGTTAAATATTCAAAATTTTCTAAGTTAAAATTATTTAATTTCTAGTTATTTTTAATTCAGCTTTCATTTCACTGATGGAATTAAACTCCTTTTTTCTTTTGTATAGTAGTTGAGGTTGTCGGCATAATGAGCTCTAGCTCCTGATCCGTGTCTTTTATACCCATTAGATGTTTATCGAAATCTTATTTTTGATTTAGCAACCGGATGGGTATCCTGTACATTATTACGAAATTTCAACTTTTATGCAAAAGAAATTTTAATGTGAAAATACTATTGCGCAAGTGGGAAAACCCTTGGGGAAAAACCGTGTGAAAATTATTGTCATCGTGAGAATATTATTAAAATAAATGGTACTAAATATCATTAAATAATTATTGATTTAATTCTTTTATGGGATTTCTATATCCTGTTGGGTTTTCAATTAAGCAATCGGACTTTCAGGCCACTTTTACAAATATAGATTAAAACTTAAAATTTGTAAAGTAAGTAAGTTAAAATCAAAAAAAATTTTAAAATCAACAAAATTTTTCTAAGTTTGAACTAGTAAGCTATGTAAAATGAGTTAATAATTAATTAAATACTATCTCAGTTAATACATGAATTCATTAAACCTTCAATGCTGGTATAAAGTGAACAATTCCATCAATTGGTTGGTTGCTCAGTATATTGATCGTTACTGAGAACGGAAACTTCTGTTGCATTTGATGCAAAATCATCATGAAATCCTCGGTATTCTTTTGCGTCTCATTTCCAATTGTATCTCTCAGTATTATCCAAATTGCCAGTAGCTGTAAAGATAAATATATTCGGCAGTATGGCAATTCAATAAAAATCTAAAAGTATGTTAACTGTGGGTAGATTTAGAATTTAATGTTTGGAAATGATACAGTTAATTTGTAATGTCCAAAAAAAAATTTAAGATGTTTGAAATGTTGAAAGTTCAAAAAATTTGTAAGTGTTTGAACAAATGTAATGTCGATTACCATGTAAAAGTAAATGATATAGAATAAGTACTATGTATTTACAAAAGAGTCATATAGAATCATATATGAAAAAAAAGTTTAAATATAAATCAAATCTTAAAGAATTTCCAAAAAAAATTAGATTTGAAACTAATATTTTATTACTTTTGATTCAAGCTCAGCAAAAAGTGAAATAAGTTATTAAATCATATAATAATTAATATTAGTAAAATTATATATTAAGTAAACACTTATTATCTATGTCAATTAAAATATTGGTTGCATCAATAATTGATATTGTTTAAACGACAATCTGAAGCAAAACATAAAAAATCTTTGTTAAAATGTTCAAAAATTTCAAAAAAAAATTTAATCAATTAATTATTTGTCTTTTAATGAGGTTTGTGGGTTTGTGGCTAAAGTCTTCCTCTTATTGAGAAACTTTCAGTGTGTGACAATCTAGTAGTAGCAGTATATTCTCTACCTTGCCATGTTAAGTTCCATCTTACAGGTAAAGTATTCAAAAAATACTGTGATCTGTAGCTGTAAGAAATCGTTGTTCCTACTAGTTGTTCGCCTAAGAACTTGAATATTGTTTTTATGTTGTTCCTTTTGTACTGCCGTAGCCATACTCCTATTAGATCTCTGGTGATGGCATATGATGAAGGTAACAGTTCTCCTTCAGCTTCAATACATCTGTTTCATCTGTGTAGAAGTTAGCTTTCATTGACATGTCCGAGTACGTCGATTGTCAATGCTTGGAGCCTTACACATTGTCATCAAAGTAATTCTTTGTTGTTGGTGAGAGCTCTACTCCATTTACCTATTTTTTTGATCATCAGTATGCTCTATACCTTCTTTAGAATAGATGCTTCCTAGCTTTAACAATTTATATAAAATTCTTGGAGATATTCTTTTTCCCATGCTCAGTTGTGTTATGAATCTATGTGTTTAAAAATTTGCATTTAATACATAAATGAAGCACTTATATGCTTCAAAGAGATTGACACTGCTAAATTACCTAAAATATCACTAAAACCTCCTAGATAAACTAGTTTACCCACAGATATAATATTGCACATTCATTTTTAATTTGAAATGGATATTCAAGCAAAATTGATGTGTGCTGCGTGAACATACCATTTCTTAATGGTATAATACCATTTTTCTGCACTTTCTTGACTTGATCTAAGCATGTTAGAGATTTCCAACATATGATCTTAGGTGGTATAAAATTGGTCTAATGGGTTCTGGTGAGAACCCTGTTCATTTCCTCATTATGAAACTAATAGCATTTTATCTTCATTCTTGATTTTCGTTGGTTCTTGAACTGTCTTACCCAGTACTTATTCTCTTTACCCGTTTGATAACAATCTTCTAGTAATCTGCTATTATGTCAATTCTCCTGGTACATAATCACATCTAAATATAACTGTACTCATACGCGATATCTTCATTGTTATTCCTTTAAATATTTCTTTTAATTCTGGTGATGCTTGCTATCTTTAATCATTCTATATGATCAAAACATTAGTGATTAAACATATCTATTGCTAATGCCTATTTCCATTTGGAATACGATATTGGACTCGAGTAGTAACCCAATCTATTAATTTCGTTATCAATATCTTTACCCATAATTGAACAGGGTTCTTGTAATATCTTTGGAATTGACGGCTTCAAGAAGCCAGGCCTGACTAGATATCACTGTTTGGCTTCAGTCGGTATTCTGTGCATTGTATCGTTTGTTTCATGGACTTTCTCTTGGTGCTTTCAGCGACATATTAGCATTTCCAAAAGTTTCGTCTTGAGTGATAGATCTTGAACTTCATTGGTGACAATCGTCAATGCCCTCCACTTGATGGCAAGACAATCTTCTTGGCGTTTACATAGGATTATCGACTCCATCTTTATTTAGAAATGATTTTGAAGTTTACAAAGCAAAAAAGCCTGTAAAATCCTTTAAACTATTGGTTGGACCTATTTTGAATGAAACATTTGGAAATTAAAAGTCAGAAATAGGATAATTGCTCAGGTACCTTTGTGGACACAATAAAATATATTATGAAGACTTAAGATTGATAAGTAGGTAAATATATATATATATATATATGTATATATATATATATCATATATATATATATATATATATATATATATATATATATATATATATCTTTCTTCTTTACTATATAAAGAAAATACAAAACATATTTTGTGAATTTCATTGTTACATATAAGTAATCAATAATATTTTTGGCACAAAATAAAAATTTCAACATCTTTCTTTAAGTAAAATTCTACATCTTCTTTTAAAGTTCTTTCTTTTTGGTTTCACTTTTAGCGATAAGGATCAAAGTGGTGAACCAAACAACTTATAATGCATACTTCGTCTTGACTCTTCCTGTTCCTTTGAATCGACACTTCTTTAGCCGGGCATATCGGGCTGTCTTCTTGGGGTAACTCTGGTGGGGTTTTCCTGGAGTTCTTGGAGGTAGATCTGGTGGTTTTTCACAACGATTCAATTTTGTATGATCGTTCTTCTTTCGGTTGGGAATGTTGACTGTCTCATTCTGAACAGGTGATCTTTCTATCATAGTATATTGATGTTTCGGTCTATATGATAAATCACTAGTTCTACCGTAGCGGGCCCATCCACCAGTTGTAAATACTGGTAATGCTATAACGATCAACAAATGCAGACTTATTTCCTTCTGTTCAAAATTAAAATATTGAATTCATCTGGTTCTAATGTAGCGTGTTTTATTTCACTTTCTTGTACTGGATTCTGCTACTGGTTCCACATCTTCTTCTACAGCTTCAGGTGCTTCTTCTTCCATGTTAAATGGTGATTCCTCCATTATATCTTTATTTGTTTGAATTGATTCTCTCAAATAAATTACTCTATTTTCAATTACATCATCATCCTTATCTTCATGTTTGCCATCGGGCTATTTATTTTCTGTTTCTTCTTTCTGAGATTAACATTAATTTTCTATTAACAATACCAATAATATATTTATATCAGTTTCTTTATTAAATTTCTCATCTTTTCCTCGTGTTCTAGAAGCTACTTTGAAGTTATCTACATTTACTCTATATATCTTTTGCTTGTTGCTTGGATATCTTAGATCATATTACTTGTTTCAAATTCATTCCCGTAAGCTTCAATACGAAATGGACCTCTGTTTAGGAACAGTTTTAGAGACGGTGTGGTGGTTTGATTCTCGGTGTGCAATCTCCCTATCTTTATCAGATATCTTTGCCGTTTACTGTTCAGTTTGAATACTTTTTACTTCATTTTCTATTAACGTTACTCTGGCTTGTCTTCTAATTTCTTTAATTCTTTCATACAATTTTTCTATCTTTTCATCCTCCTTTATAGGTTTAGGGTCTTTAGTTTTTATTAAGGTTTCATTGTTGTCCTGATGGCATACGCTTCGTGTAGCCATAGAGTAGGAAATGGGGATCTGTTTTAATGCTACTGTTGTATGTGTTATTTATAGCTGCTTGGGCCAAAGGTAAATATTGGTCCCAATCGCGCTGATTATCTTTGACATAACATCTCAGAAAGTTCGCTATAATTGCGTTTGTAGTTTCGACAAGACCATTGCTATTGGCGTGGTAGCTACTTATTTCTACCTTTCTAATCTTAAACTTTCTGCATATACCTTTCATGAGTTTTCCTACAAATTTGTCAGAGATTATTGTATCTGGTACGGTGTGACATACTACTATTCTATCTATAAAAACATCTACTATTTTATCACTATCTCTTGATTTTAATGCTACTAGTTCTACATACCTCGTTAATTGATCCTTAAAGACGAGTATATATTTATTTCCTTTTGATGAAACTGTTAATGGACCCATAATGTCCATAGCAATCTTCTGGAATGGTTGTTCCGCTAACGGATAAGTTTTTATTGTTGCCTTTTTAGGCTTAGAACCTTTCGCTTCTTGACACGTGTGACGCTTTACAAAATTCTTACTATTTTCTAATATTGTGAAAGTGATATCTTCTTTAGTTTTTCTAGAGTTCTTTCCGACACTATGACCTTGAATTGAGTGGGTCATATCAATGGCTATATAAAAGATTTTGGTAACCATATCTTATAGTTTTCTTTAATTTTATATAGATGTATTTCTTTAAAGAATTTCAAACCTTTTGTCTTTTTACCCTTTTGTAGCTCTTCGTATTCTACCTTCTTATTATGCATTTTGTTTTCAGTGTTAATGGTAGGAAGGCTAAATCTGTTTCTCTCCCTTGCATTATACTTATCTTTATCTGTTTCTTTATCTTTATTATCGGAGTTATTATTTTTCTTACTTTATTTTTTTTAATACTATTTTTTTAGGATGGTGTTCTATCATATTGAGTTTCTCTTGTTTGTTTCTTCTGCTGTATCTGTTCATCATCTATTTCACTGTATCAGGATGTATCTGGATGAAAATCTGCAACTATTGTGAACAGCGCCTTTTATGTTCAAAGGTCAGTTGTGATCGACCTTTATTCCGTCCATCTAGCTAATCTAGCCGTTGGATAATCTTTCTTGGTGAATATTGCTACTGCTGCTGAATGATCAGTTTTCACTTTTATCTTATAACCATATTAAGTTTCTTAAACTTCCTCAGCATAAGATATTCTGAAACATAAACTTCTCGTAGGCATGTGAATTCTTTTCCGCTTTTGTTGTCATTCATGCTTTTAGTAGATAGTCTTCTCCTTGTATCATTCTCTTGTAATGGCTGCACCTAATCATAGCATGATTGCGTCGGTCTAACAACAAATTCTTTGGTGAAATCTGGATATTATTTTGATTGATCTTGCTAACCGTAATCTTTGTTTGATAATGATCTTTCATGTTCCTCACCCAAACATTCTTGTTTTCTTAAGTAGTTAGTTCAGCAGAAATTACTTGAAAAAGTCGGTGAAGCAGTTCTGAAAGAATCCAAAGAAACCTAAAACTGAACGTACTTCTGGGACGCTTGTAGGTATCCTAATTTTCGATAAAGTTTTTAGCTTCTCGGGGTCTACTGTAACTCCTTGACCTGAAATCAAGTACCCTAAAAATACTATTTCTTTGTAGAAAAAGTGACATTTATAATTTAACTTCAGGTGCAACTTTCCTCCGAAAACTCTTGATGATGAGCTGTGCATGACAGGAAGGTACATCTTAGAGATATATTATTGTGTATGATGTTGAAATCTATGCCTAACTTAATCCTTAATGCTGACTCATGCCCTACTAATTTTGGCGTTTGTTGACAACCATTGACCAGGACCTTGGACTGATAGCATCCTCTCTTGCGTTCTGAAATACAGTGAGGTCTACTCTCTTGCTCAGTGCCCTCTGGTAAAGCCATCGAGGCACGATAGGCCACAGCTATGCTGTTCGTCCTAGTGAGTTCCACATGTATCAAGATGAAAGACTGAGAGCTGTCTCCTAAGACCATTTATTTATCTTTCTAGTCGACACAAATCCTGGGCGACTTCCAGACTCTTCGGTATCACTAGTAATGGACTACTGTGGGGGGACACTGATGGTTCAATCAGGTTCTTCCTCAACTGGTCCTCTGTCCAATTATTAATATCTGGGTTGCTGATACTGAGGAGTGAACAGGACCTTTGGGCATTTCATCAGTTCTGTTTAAGGTGGTAGTGAACTGCTATGAGATTCATCTGATACACAACGTCTTACTCAGAGAAAATCAGCATGTTTTCAAGTTCACTGGAATCTTTGCTTAACACTCGATATTTTTTCTTCATCTTTTAGTCAAATATCTCTTTGTATATCATATATATTCTTTCTCGTCTTCGGATTTATTGTGATATCTTCTCTTTTTATAATCTTTCTGGACTCTTGCATGGTTTGTGCATGTTTCTGTCTCATCATTGGTAATGACATTGACTCTTTCTATTTTGCATAATTTCTTCTCAAGACTGGATAGGCTGTTGTTTGCTTCACCCTTTATTATTTCAACAGCTCCCTAAATTAATCAGCTCTGTAATTATATTACCTTCCTTCACATTTGCTAAAGTAAAGATGGCTGCGCTGCTAAAGGCATCGGTTGGTACTGTAATTACCATGCTGTTGTCGGGTAATTGTTGTGTTTCATCTTCATTTAGCTTCTAAGTATATTTAAATTTAGGTAAAGGTTTGTTTATTCTAATTAAGTTTAACTATACATTGTCATCTGTGTCTTTCATAATGAGAAATCAATGGTTTGCATTTATTTCTGATAATGTATTTATCTAGGTTTTACCATTAGTATTTAATACCAATGGAGTCTTTTATTCTTTCTTTATCTTACGTTGACATAAGTTGTTTATTGTCAGAATGGACTTGAGAGTTTTGGGCTACAGTCATTTCCTGTTGAGGTCTTTAAGCTCTTTCCCGTTGAAGGCGATGATGGATATTCATCGATCAAGCCTGGGACCCGCTGGCCTCTCTCCTCGCCACTGGCATTCTACAAAGGTATGTTCGATCTGCATCTTCTTTCTATATATAGTGATGATGGGGCGATCTCCCTAAGTTTCTCTTACTTATAGTTGAAGTTGATGTTTGTTGGCTGATATTCCAAGTTCGCATCTGTATCAATACCAGTTTGATTCCACTTAAGTTCACCTTTGTTTGGTGTTATGGTATTAGACGTCTTGCGTACCATTGACGTACACACAGGCTGTGTGGTTTCAGTTTCAGACCTTGTACCGCCATACTGGTCTCTTAGCGGGTGCAGAATGCTTGTTTGTAAGCTATTATTATTTACTAATTTAACTATGTATTGTTACATTTGTATCATATAATCCATATTTATTGAATGTACTTTTAAAGCGTATTAATCGGTATTATTATATTTTCAATAAGAAGAGTACTGAAGGCAAAACATACTCAAAAGTGACTTAATGGATGCAAATAAAATAATAAGAATATTGAAATTAAAATTATATACCAAGAAAATTGTAAGTGAAGGTAGGAATGAGTGATGACTTAAATTAAAATTTTGACTTTGGAATATAACTTTTGATTCACTAATCACTAAGTCCCCACTCCCCATACCCCAGTCACTACTAGAGTAACTTGATCTACTGTGGCTGTGGCTTCTGTCAAATGCTCATTTTCACTGGCTCATCAGAGATGCTCAGCGCATTTAATTTTGATATGACTGATAAGTCTGATATCTCAGTCGTATAAAGTATTGTGGTGAGAATGACAGTGGGAAGAGCAGGGCAGTAACTAGGCTCCTTAAGCTTAGGCTGCTTAGCATAATCTACTTCTCAGTTTGGTCAAATGTTTCAGAATCCAGAGTATAAGAGATATAAATTACTAGTTTTGCAACGTCTACAGAACAAAAGTTATATTTCATGCGAGGGCCCTTTGCAACCTTCTATTTTCCTTAAAAAGTAAGTCCAACCAAAATGTTACTGAATAGCTGAAACAGGAAGAAAACATAATGAAGACACAAACAAATATTATGATATCCAAAGAATTCAAATATAAAAACTAATAAAATTTATTAAGCTAAAAATTTTGAACACAAACTCAGTGGCTTCCACCTGTAGGAAATTGACCTAAATATGTCCAATTTAGAGCAATTATGCTAAATATTTATAATATAATTGGTACATAACATGTAAAATTCCATCCAACTTAATTGAAAAAAATGACGGAAAAAAAACAAATTTTACTTGTTTTTTTTTCAGGCTGTATTTTTTTTTCATAATAAAAAAACACGTTTTTTTTTTATATTCGGAAAAAATCGAGCTTGTTTTTTTCCTTTTTCCCAACCTAGTCGTGGCGTAGTGCCTCTAATCTCTTTTCTAATAGGTAAATATTACAAAGACGGCAGGTGCTCGCGAAGAAAATTGACCCTCTCGCATTCCCCCACCATGCGTCGCCCTCGTTAACACAAGAGGTCCGTTGTTTCTCTCATGTCAAATTTTGTGTGAATATTTGAGGCCAAGGTCACTCGTTGTGGGTACCTCTCTTTCCAGCCCCATGTTTTTGTGGTAACTCCTCTGCCCTCTTTTATTTTTCCCTGCAATATATTAAATCTTCCTCATTTAAGTCCCGCCTCCTGCGCACCTGAGGGAATTGCGTTAGGTCAGGGTCAGAGTGGGTGAACGTTTCCATTTATTATTATTTTCTATTTTTCCTTTATGAGATTTTTTATTATTTATTTAATTTATTAGTTTTGTTTACTTTTAAAATATACAATCTGCTTTTGAAAAGGGCATTGCCGTGAGTGGTGTGTATCTTTATATATATATATATATATATAATTACTATATATATACTATATATATATATATATATATGTAGAATATATATAAATATATATAATATATATAGTATAATATATAGATATTATATAAAATATTATATTAATATATATATATATATATATATATATATATATATATATAGGATAATATATATTTTATATATAGATATATTATAATATAATATTATATATATTAATATATATATTATAAATGAAATATTAGTATATAATATATAAATATACTATATATTATATTAATATATATTATTATATACTAATATATATAGTGGCGATATTATATTAGTAAGTATATAGGTGGTAGTAGGTGTTATTAGGGTTGTTATATATATAATTATGATATTTATATATATATATCATATTATATATATTTATACTATATATATATATATATATATTATATATAATATATATTATATAATATATATATATAATATATATATTTTATCATATATATATATTGTATATATATATATTATATTATATATATATAATAATGTATATATATATCTATATTATATAATATATATATCATATATATATTATATATATAATAATAATATAATATATATATATATAAAATTAGTTTGCTTCCTGTAATTTTTAATTTGCTTTGAATTTTATTTATTAACTGATTATAAGAGTTTAAACAACATTGATGACTTTACTATATATATAGATGAAATATACTTATCAATAATTAGGTAATAGCTACTCTTTTTATTAATTAAAAAGAGAGTGGCCTAAAAAAAAAATAATAAATAAAAAAAATAATGATGTTTTTTAATAAAAAAAAAATACGTAAAAAAATCAGCTTGATTTTAATATTTGATCTCTTTTGTACAATCCTCTCTAAGAACTAACCTGAGATAAATAAAATTTGGTACAGTATATTAAAGTATTAGTAAGTTATTATCATTTTTGTTGATTATTACTATTATTTTATTGTATTATTCTATTATTATTTATTATTATTATCATTATTATTATTATTATTATTATTGATATTATTTATATTATTATTATTCATTATTATTATTATTATTATTATTAATCATATTATTATTATTTATTATATATATTATATTATGCACTAGTGATTATTATTATTATTTACTATTATTAAATTTATTATATTATATTATTATTTATTATTATTATTAATTATAATTATTATTATTATATTATTATTATTATATTAATTATTATAACGAAATTAACTTTAAAGTAGAATCTACTACTAAAATAACAAATATTAAATTAAAACATAAAAATTATTTATAAATTTTTTAAAAACAAGATTCCCAATAATTTTCCTTACTTATAGAATTGAAACTTATTTGAATTTTGAAATGTTGTGGTGTAGGAAAATAAGATTTCTCTCCATGTTGTGGAGTTAAACAGCACATCTTATCCTCAACCTGTTGCCGCTTCTGAAAAAAAGCTTTTAAAACTTAAAGACCCGTAGATACTTTATATATGTAATCCTTTTTACTTTAATAATTTTATTGGTCCGCTTATCCAAATTTTGGGCTAACAGAACTAAGATCAGCTCACAGTAATGGAATCATGAACAAAGCAAGATACTTCTAGAGTGATTTCCATACCTTCATCAGACAGTTTTAGAGTAGATATATGTATAGGTGTGGGCTTGAAGTCGAAAAGTTCCGGTTCCGGCCGGAACTTTTCGAAGGTTTCGGAAAGTTCCGGTTCCGGACGGAACCTATATTCTATATTATATATAATATATATATATATATATATATATATTAATATAATATATATATATATATTATATATATATATAAATATATATATAATATTATTTATATATATACTATATATTTATATTATATATATATATATAATAATATATATATATATATATAATAAATATATATATATATATAATATATATATATATATATATATATATAATTATAATATTTATATATAATATATATATAATATATTATATATATAATTTATCGAGTTGCTTTAAAATACTTAATGAGTGAATAATGGAAACGATAAATAAATAAATAATTATTGAAGTTCTTTACTGTAAACAATAATAAATATAAAATTAACTTGGAAATTTTTTTTTTTTTTTTGTCATTCTTTAGAAATTCATGGCATTAAGAATATCAAATTTTACACATATATATAATATATATCAATATATATATATATATATATATGATATAATAATATATATTTATATATATATATAATAGTATATATATATATATATATAATATAATATAAATAAAATATATAATATATATTTTGATTATTTTTGTCTGGTAGTGTGACGTAGACTAGGCAGGTTAGGTTGAAGGGTACATTCCCACCCCGACCCAAAATGTATAATGCAATGAAAAACGAGTGAAAATAACTTATCGACCCCCCCCCCTCCTTCCTCCTCGAAAAATTCGTGTGTAGGCCATGTCAAATTCTTTGGAAATGGTTCTGCACATTCTCTTTAATTCCTTAAAAACAAATCTCTTTCATCACTTGAACAATTGATGATTGCTTTGTCCTCGAAACGTCATACTAAAATTCCACTTTGCTTGCAGTTGAGTTGGTCGAGTTCAGGAATTTTCCGTACTACACTACGCACCACGCATCATTTTTCTTCGCACAGCAGAGAACCTCTATATAGCATATTAGGCACGCGCACTACAACCCATCCTCTTACCTCGCCGAGACGCTTAAATTGCGTTCCGCACAACCATTTGCGGCTTTCACCAACCCTATTTTTCATTAGAAAAATGGGGGGGGGGGGGTGATCCTGTTAGTGGAACAACTAAAACATTTCATCTTTTTATTTATTTATTGGAAGTTATTCCTGTGTTTCGTATTTCAAACTAAAGATTAACATTTGCTAATCAAAATGTCTACATTTCTTATTAAAAAATTTAAAACAAATTTATGTATTTAGAAATCTAAAATTTAGTAAACTTAAACCTAGGACGATACCTTGTTACATGGAAGAAAGAATAAGCAACAATTAAATAACTACAAATAGCATTCGGTAAGTTTTAATATACTATTTTATCGATCTAACACTCATTATTTATATATAAATACAGGGTAAGTCAAAAGTCGTTCACCAAAGGAACTGATGACATATTGGTGTGTTTGCTGCAGATTGTGGTCACAGTGGAATAACAATGTTGATAATTACCAAAGAATGAACGAGTCACTCTGGTGTTAATATATGGGAAACTCAAATACAACGATCAATGATAAGTACAATGAATTTTCAACAAAGGCGGAAATCCACGCAGCACCCAGCCCCAAACCTAATCAAGTCTCAACAGTTGGAGGTAATTAGACTTTTAAAGAGACACACTGGAAATGTTAATGAGCAACTCTCGAACAACCAAAAACAACGCTCTTTTTGCGTTCTGAGGCACATCTGTAAACAATGTTTGCAAATGTGATGCCGAACATTTACGAACACTGCCAATCTTTAAGAAATATAGTATATCCTATGGTGGAGGTCTCTTAAATAATTAATATGATATAATAATATATATGTAGTACAATGTAAATTATATATATAATTTTTAATATATAATAATATATATCATGAGCATAAATTCTATATATACTTTAATAAATAAACATTATATCATATATTGAAAATTATAAGAAAGGAGGAGAGAGAAGAGAGAGAGGAGAAGCACAGTGCGTCTCTACGAAGCGATGAGACTGTTCCCCATTGGACAATTTGGAATTTATTACAAAGTCGATAATACAAAATATCGTACAACAATTATCGCTCATATCCATATTCTTCCCACACTATATATTAACTATCTTGTTTCACACAAAACCATAAAACATACTTACTATTACGACTACCAATTTTTCATATATCCTGCGTGTGGAGAAAGAATTACCATTAGAGCATCGTTCTGCATGTCCTTAAAGGCAACTAAAAAGAATGGGTAGTCTTGAAGTTGAGATCACTACCACTTATCATTACTCTAAGAATGCTAATGCATGCCTTGGATCCCTGCATTTTACACACCCTACTCCCATCCGTGGGAAGTGAAGGGTGATAAAGAAAGAAATAATAATATTTATATGTTATTTTATTTATTATATATACATTATATACTACAAGTTTAGTACATATCAGAAATGTATATATATATTAAATAATATAATATTAAATAATTTGACTATAAATAAACAATTATGTTGTTTTGCTAATGCAAGTATTTTGAAAGCATTTCTTAGAAATAAAAATTTAACCATTTATTGATAAATATTAAAAGTAATCAAAATTTTCTATTAGTAATTAGGCTCTGTAAAATACAGAAGGCTACTGGAATTTTTTATTTTTGCAATAAAACAATTTAAATATACCATAAATTATTTCCAAGATTAACCTTGTGTCCTAAAGGAAAATTGAGGAATTTCAGATTTAAAGCTGTATAAATTAGTAAAATTATGCATACTTATGACACTGATCTTTACATGTTACCCATAAAAGCGAAGATCAACACAGCGTGATTGTACAATGTTACTAAATTTTATCAATAGTGACAAAATTCCAGTGGACTAATATAATATCTAAAATTACCTTGTAAGATTCTCCAAAAATAGTTTTTTGCATAAAAAATGCTTTTCTTCTGTCTATGATAAATTTTGACCACAAGTTAGAATTAGTTAGTAATAGGATTATGCTCTTTTAGTTAGTAATAGGATTGCGCTCTTTACAGAGTAATTTATCTCTGCACAGTTAGCCATATGCAAATTGGACATATAGATAATTACATGCCTTGGATTGTTGTGATATTTTCCCTCTAACTTATTTTTTTTTTTTAACTTTCTTCCCTATGAGTTCTAGACTGTCTGAGTTGGACGATTTCTACATATATATTATATTGTATATATATAATTATTACATATCCTTATATATTCTAATATATTTGCGATTTTAATAGTGACTTCTCTTCATTTTCTTATTTTGAGATTTTTTTTTTTTTAACTTTCTTATTTAAATTTAAAGCTTTACGACTAAGGCCTTGTAAGCTTGCTATGAACTAGACATTATAATAGAATTAGCTATCGCCACATATAAATTATATAATACCTATGGACGCAGCCGTGAGTCGGCAACGCACACTAGTAAAAAGTTGCAATTTCGAGTTTATATTTATTTTTTATTGGAGTTTTACACTCAAAAATAGTTTCATATCTTTATAGAAGACAACACAAAAGAAGTAAATGACAAAAAAAAAAAATCAAGACTTGTACTACAATAATTTTATAATAATTAATAACTATTCCACTAGGATTGGAGAAATTATTATAAAATGTTTTATATAAATTTAGAGATCTTAAATGAAATTAAAATAAAATATATTTTACTGTTTTTAAGTAATATTATTTCTTTCTTTAAATTTAAAAAATATAATTAATTGTGTTACTATATACTATATAACTATAACTACTACTACACTACTTCAATTTTTTTATTCGTTGACTCTATGATAATAATAATAATGATAATAATAATAATAATAATAATAATAATAATAATAATAATAATAATAATAATAATAATAATAATAATAATAATAATAATAATAATAAATAATATAATAATAATATAATAATAATAATAATAATAATAATAATAATAATAATAATAAATAATAATAATAATAATAATATAATAATAATATAATATTAATAATATAATAATAATAATAATAATAATAATAATAATAATAATAATAATATATAATAATGATAATAATATAATATAATAATAATAATAATAATAATAATAATATAATATAATATATATAATAATAAATATAATATAATAATAATAATAACAATATAATAATAATAATATAATAATAATAATAAAATAACTAAAAATAATAATAAATAATAATAATAATAATAATATAAGGAATATAAGGAATATAATATATTCATTATAAAGTTTTACTTTTTGCTCAATTTCCTAAATATTTTCTTCTGATCATTCATGCTTAATATTCCTTAATATTAATCTTGAAAACAATATTGCAAAAGAAGTAAGAGGCAATATTTATAATTTATTAGATGACGGTTTCGAACGTAAACCTAGATGTTAAATATAGTGTTAAATAATTCATTCAATTGTTAGAATCGAAACTCTGAAGATGTCCGAGGTTTACGGACATAATTATAGAAGCTTGTCACAAAAGAATTTTCTTAAAGAAACAACTTTTCTGAACTTAGAAATTTTTTCAGAAAATATTTAGATCAAATATAGATATTTACATATATATATATAATTATATATAATACTATATATATATATTATATATATATATATATATTATATATATATATATATATATGAATATATATATAATATATATATATATAATATATATATATATATGGGGCGTAGAGCAGGATTTCATTTAGGGGGGAAGGTTTAGTGATATATATATAATTATATATATGTATATTTTATATATATGTATAATATATATATTAATATTATTATATATATATAATATATACTATATTATATATCTATATAATCTATAATTATATATTTGTTATTTAGATAAAAATGCTATCGAACATACTGTCTATATATATATATATATACTATATTAATATATAATATATATATAATATAATATATATATATATAATTATATATATATTATATATATATATATATATATTAACATATTATATATAAGTATATATATATATATATATAATATATATTTAGCGCTTATCAGCGCGATAATAATGTTAAAGAAGTATGAATAAAAAGCTACACATCTAGTTGACTTAAGTCCAATATGAAACGAAAAACATTAACTAATTAAAAAGAATGTGATGATTTATAACTAGTTAGTAATTAGCAATTCTCTTCAGTATTTATCGATTTGATTAGTACCTTTGTTTTTCAGTTTTAGCTACTAATCAAAACCGCTTAAAAACGTCTCTGGCAAACATCTAAGGTTCAGTTTTCTTTTTTGCCAAGATTTAGGGGGGGGCAGGTGCCCCCCCCCCCTGCTAACGGCCCATGTTATATATATATATATATTATATATAGTATATATATATTATATATATATATATTATTATATATATTATATATATATTTATAAATATATTATAGTATATATAATATATATATATAATATTATATTATATAGTATATATATATATATATATATAATATATATATATATTTATATATATAGTATTATTATAGTATTATATTAGATATATATATAATATATATATATATATATATATATATGTATTATATATATTATATAATTATATAATATATATATATTAGTTATAATAGTATTATATATATATTCTATATAATATATAATATAATATATATAATATAATATATTTAGTATATAATATATTATATATAGTATAGTATATATATATTTCTTTAATTTTTTTTACAATAAAATATTTAAAGGAAAAAAAGGGACCCAAAATGAAAAGTGAAAAATAGGCTACATTGGATTTGAGACTTTTGCAACGGAAATTCATATTGCTTTTTATATTTATGAAAAGAAGTGTTTAAGCGTTACTTTGTAACTACGTAAACCAGTCATTTAAATCAAAGAAAAGAAAATTAAAGAAATATAATAAATAGTTTATAATATATTATATATATATACTCTATTATAGTATTAAATATATTTATATTATATTATTTTAATTATATAACTATAAAAATAAATTAAATTATATTTATATATAACTATAATATAATATATATATATATATATATATAGGCCCCTATCCCCTCCTGTGAGATGAGGGCAATTCCTAGGCATTGTGTCACCATATCAGGCCCGCCCGGCGGAACTCCGAGCAGTTCAGCAGGAGACAGGGTTGGAATTTTTTTTATTTATTTATTTTTTTTTTTAGAAAAAAATCAATTTTTTATTTTTTATTTTTGGTATTTATTTTGAATTTTTTTTTAAAAACAATTGGTTTTTTTTAATTATTTTTTTTTTTTAAAAATTTGTAATAAAATAAATTAGTTTAGTAATTATAATTTATAATAAGTTTTTAATTAAGTTATTTAAATATATATATCTACTGTATATATATATTTTTATCTAATATTATTTTATTTATTTAATTGAAAATGTTAAGGAACCTGTCCGGTGAAATTTAATTAATATATAGATGAAATATATAATATCATTAATTGGGTGATAATTAATATTAATTATTAATTTAGGAAAAAAAATTTGCCTAAAAAATCAAAAAATCAAAAGAAAATCGTGATTTTTAAAAAAATCACGTAAAAAAATCAGTTGATTTAAATCATATTGATTTTTTTCGTGTTCAACCTGAAAAGATGTTCTTGAGTTTGTCGTTTGTTCAAGAGGGACAGCTTTTGACCAGTATGAGAGGGATATTAAAAATCTCTTCTCTCTCTCTCTTCTCTCTATAATATAATATATATATATATTATATATATATATATATATATATAATATATATAATAATATATATAATATAATATATTATATATATATTATATAATATTATATATAATTATATATAATATATATATTATAATATATATAAAGTTCTTCTGAGTAGCTTAGTTGACGCCAGATTCGCAAGAGACAGGGTTGGGAGATTTTTGTTTTTTTTTATTTTTTTAGGCAAAATTTTTTTTTAGTTTTTTTTGATTTTTTTGTTGATTTTTTGAATTTTGATTTTTTTAATTTTTTAGGCACAAATTGCTTTTTTTTAAATATTATTTTTATAAATTAGTAAATAATAATGTAATTATTACTATTTTTAATAATGATAGTGAATATTAATTATTATTACTGTTTAACTTAATTAACTTTAAATTATATAATATATATATAATATATATATAATATATATTTATAGTATATATTATAATATATTATATATATATTTATTATTATATTATATATATATATATTTTATATATATATAATATATATTATATATATATTATATATATAATTATATATATTATTATATATATATCTTTTTATAATATCAAGTTTTTAATTTTATTTATTATTTTATTACAAGAAAAATGATTTGAACTAATTGATGATTTGCTTATGTATAATAGAATGAACCATATTCACCTATCATTAATTGGGTTGATAAATTAAGATTAATTTTAATTATTAAGAAAAAAAAATTTTGCCTATAAAAAAATAAAAATCAGATTTTTTTTTTTTATTAAAAGGATGTAAGGCAAACTAAATTGACTAGGTTGGGCGAAAATTGAAATAGATATATAATTAAGCGATTTTTTTTTTTTAAAAAAATAGTATTTCATATACCTACCTAAAATTCGAACATGTTTCGTTGCACCTGGCAGAGTGTTTGATGTTTGTCGTTTGCTGAGAGGAAATTTTGAGAGTAGTGGGGGGATAATTAAAATCTCTCTATCTCTCTCTGTCTCTCTTCCTATATAATATTATATATATAATATATATAATAATATTATTATATTATATAATATATATTATAATATATATTTATAATTATATATTATTATATGATATATATATATAATTATAATATATTATGTTATATATTATATAATATTATATATTAATATATATATATATATATATATATTATATATGATAGTATAGTAATATACTATATATATATTTATATATATATTATATATATATTATATTATATATATTATATATATATATATATATATATATATATATATATATATTCTTGAAGAGAAGGATGTTAGCTCAGATGAAGGTGGGACAAAATACTCTGGCTTGACGGTCAGGGATCCCACAAAAAATTCCTATAGGGATCTTTCTCATTTCTTCTTAATTTAGATAAGAATAGATGATCTATATGGGAATTTTTTTGCTTGGTAGTTCTGTGGGAGATATTTGGGTGTGAGATTTAGACGTAGTGTTTGAAATATTCAGAGATGTTTTTGTGCCAGTTAGTTGGATGTGTTTGATATGATTCATGTTTTAAGGGGAAGGTGGTTGTAATGTATAATAGTGAAATGGTGGGGTGATTTTTTATTAAATTGGTGTCGGGGGTGGTCTATTGAGTGTTTTATTGTAGAATTGACATCTTATTTGAGTTTTATATTTTTGAGGCCTTTGATGATTTTTTCTGTTTTGAAGATGATGAATTTGATTGAACAGATGGAAGGATACAGTTCTATTGATCTTTAGCTTTGTTTATCGACCTTTCTAATTTTGAATAGTTGGTTTTTTGATATATTGGTGTGAAGGCCACGACGGTCGATGCATATTTTGGAGTGGGAAGATTGTCTGAAACTATTGAATGGGACACCTTTTGAGTTGAATTAACCAAAAATTTATTCCAGTTAGTAGCTTTCACTGATTGTCAGTGTTGTGGTGAGTCTGAAGGTAAAGTTGTTTTATGGTGGTTGAATGAATGGTGTATAGAAGTAAGACAAGGATGTGGCTGCGTTATTAGAAGGAGTCTTGCTGTTTCAGAGAAGATCATGTCGGGAGTAGAGCTCAATAGTCGATGTAGGAGTTATTTGGGGAGAGGTGTCATTATTGTTTGTTGACAAGTCATTGTTCTAATCTTGATTTATGTTTCTGTAGTTTTTTGTCTTCTTATTATGGAGAGGACCTATCGTGTGCTTAGAGGTTGCCATAAAGATGTTTGATTTTTGTAAGAGTGGGATGGGGATGTGGGATGTGGGATTGGGATGTGGGATGTGGATGTGGGATGTGGGTGTGGAATGTGGATGTGGGATGTGGATGTGGGATGTGGGATGTGGGATGCGGGATGTGGGATGTGGGATGTGGGATTGGGAATGGATTGTGGATGTGGGATGTGGGATGTGGAATGTGGATGTGGGATGTGGGATGTGGGATATGGGATGTGGGATGTGGGATGTGATAAATCGTGCAAACATAAAAAGAATAAATGTTGTGATGATAAGAAAGGGAAGCATCGTTGATTTGTTTGACTTGCTGGGGGTGTGGGAGTGGGATGTGGATGTGGGATGTGGTGTGTGGGATGTGGATGTGATAAAATCGTGATAAAAGAATAAAAGTGTTGGATGATAAGAATACGCAGGGAAACTCCGTTGAACTCACTTGTTGACTCTAGCTGTGGATGTGGGATGTGGATGTGGATGTGGGATGTGGGATGTGGATGTGGGATTGGGATGTAGGATGTGGATGGATGTGGATGTGGATGTGGATGGGGATGTGGATGTGGATGTGGGATGTAGGATGTGGATGTGGGATGTGGGATATGGATGTTGGATAGTGGGATGTGTTAAATGTGCATAAAGAATATAAAAAGTGTGGTGATGAAGATACGCAAGGAATCGTTGACTGTTTTGACTCTAGTGTGGATGTTGGGATGTGGATGTGGTGTGGATGTGGGATGGTGGATGTGGGATTGGGATGTAGGATGTGGGATGTGGGTGTGGGATGTGGGATGTGGGATGTGGGATGTGGGATGTGATAAATCGTGGATAAAAAGAATAAGTGTTGGTGATAAGAAATACGACCAGGGAATCAGTTGACCTTGTTTTGATTTGTTGGGATGTGGGAATGTGGGATGTGGGTGTGGATGTTGGGATGTGGATGTGGGATGTGATAAATCAGTGTAAAAGAAATAAAAAGATGTTGGTGATAAGAATAGCAGGGAAATTCGTTGATGTTTGACTTAGGCTTGGATGTGGGATGTGGATGTGGATGTGGGTGTGGATGTGGATGTGGATGTGGATGTGTTGTTTGGGCAGTATTGGGATGTGGGATGTGGGATGTGGGATGTAGGATGTGGGATGTAGGATGTGGGATGTGGGATGTGGAATGTGGGATGTGGGATGTGATAATGTCTAAAAAAAAAAAAAGTGTTGGTGATAAGATAGCAAGGAACACTCCGTTGACATTGTTTGATTAGTGTGGGATGTGGGATAGTGGGATGTGGTGTGGATGTGGGATGTGGAATGTGGGATGTGGGAATGTGGTGTTGGGATGTGGGTGGTGGGAGTGAATGTGTGGATGTGGATGTTGGATGTGGGTTGGATGTGGGATGTGGGATTGGGATGTGGAGTGTGATAATGTGATAAACAAGAATAAAGTGTTGGTGATAAGATACCCAGGGAAGTCGTTGATTGTTTGATCTATGTCTGTTTGAACGGACAAGAAATTTTATATTTTTTCGACGGTGTGTATTTCGGATGTTCTATATTTTGTCTGTTGTTAATATATTATTATTATATATTAATTTATATATATATTATATTTATTTATAATATATATATATATATCTATATATATATATATATATAATATATTAAATATTTTATATATAAGTATATATTATATATATCATATTAATTTATTATATATATAAAATTATAATATATTATTAATTAATATATATAAATATTATATATATTTATCTTTATATAATATATTATATATAGTTATATATTTAATTTTTATATATATATATTTATTTACTATATTAGTATATTATATTATTATTATATATATATTATGATATTATATATAAGTAATTAATATATATAGATTATATATATATATATAATAATCTATATATAATATTATATTAGTATTTATATATATATATATATATAATTTTATCTAATATAATATATATGATATATTATAATATAGATATATATATATATAATATAGTATTAATATTATAATATAGATGTATATATATAATATATTATATATTTTTATATATTATATATATATTTATTATATATAACTAATATTTATTTTATAATGATATATATATATAGATGGTAGTATATATATATTATATATAATTAGAATATATATATATATATATTATTTATTATATATATAATTTATTATATATTTATAGTATATATATTATTTAGTAATATATATATTATATATAATATATATATATATATATATATATATATATTAGTATATATTTATTATATAATAATATTACTATATATATAAATTTATATAATATATTATATATATTATTATTATAAATATATATATTATTATATATATTTATTATATATATATATAATATAATTATATAATATATATATATTGTATATATTATTTTTATTATAATATATATATATTATAGTATATATATTTATATTATATTATATATATATATATATTTATAAGTATTATTATATATATTATTATATAATATGATATGTGCTAAAGAAAAACTGGCACAGTTAAATTGTGCGTTTTTTCCAATATTTTTTAGGTTTAACTTTTTTTATTATTTTTTATTTATATATTTATTTAAGTTTAGTTAGGTTAGGTTAGTTAGGATAGGTGGTTAGGTAGGTTTAAGGTTTAGATGGTTAGGTAGGTTAGTAGGTAAGTTAGGTGGTTGGTTAGGTTGGTTAGGTTAGGTTTAAGGTTAGGAGGTTAGGTTAGGTTACCTTAAGCGCTTAGGTTAGGTTAGGTTAGGTTAGGATGTTACATTAATGCTTAGTTTAAGGTAGGTTAGGTTTGGTGGTTACTTGCGTAATTTAGTTAAGGTAGGTAGGTTAAGTTAGGTTAGGTTAGGTTAGGTTAGGTGGTGGTTAGATTGGTTAGGTGAAGGTTGTTTTTTAGGTTAATTAGGTAGTTGGTAGTTTTGGGCTAGTTTAATTATATTACTACTATGGGGGCGGTGAGTGGCCAAGATAAAAAAGGGAAGTTAGAATGATTTTTTTATTGGTTGTAATCACTCAAAAATGTTTTTTTGGAAATTGTATATAGATTCCAAGTTCTTAAATTCTTCTGTATTGTAAAATATTTCTAATAAAATTTTAATCTAGATTTTAAATTTGGAAATTTATTAAATATTTAATAATTTAATAATTTAAATAAAGAAAAATAAAAATTTTCTGTTAAATGTTAAGTTTTATTTTTTCTTAATTAAATATTATTATTTGGGTTCAATCATTGACTTCCTATATATATCTTACTACTTAGTACTATACTACTATATATAAAAAATATAATTAATAATAATATATGAACATATATAATAAAAATATGGAAAAAATTTTATTCAAAAACTTTATTAAAAAAAAACATTAGAAATAATAGATAATTTATATATAAAATAAGAATAATACAATTAATCATAATAATAATACATATACAAAAATATATTAAATGATATATTATAAATATAATAAGTATAAAGATAATAATAATAAAAATATATAATACAAGTATTAATAATAATCGATAAATTAATAATAAATCATAATATTTCCGAAATAAAGTAATTATATCGATCAATAAGTAATAATATAACATATAATGAAGTAATAATATGAATCAATAATAAATAATATTATATATAAATATAAATAATATATATATGCTATATATATAATAAAATATAATTATAATATAATAAAAATAATAATAATATATAAATATAATTATAATGTAAGGTAAGCTAATACTGTTTTCTTTCAAGTCCTTTATATTGATGATAATCAAATGATTAAAATATAATGCTGTTTTGGTTGCTTTAAATATGAATTTCAAATTTCAGTTTAGGAATTTTGTAACTACGGGTATCAAATTATTTAATCAAAAAGAAACGAAAATTTACAAGAAACTATTAATAATTAAGATTATATTTATTATTATATATATATAAATATATTATATTTATATATTATATATATATATAATTAATTATCTTATATTTATATTTTTAATATATATATATAATATTATATATATAATATGGTATCTCTGTGGATGAGGGCAATTTAAAGGTGTTACTATTAGCGTCCGCGTTCAGCCAGGAAACGGGGTGGAGTTTTTTATTTATTTAAATTTTTTTTTTTAGAAAAAAAATCAATTTTTGATTTTTTTATTGACGATGTTTTACTCATTTTTTTGGCGAATTGATTTTTACTCATCTTTTTGATAATTTGTTTCTTTCTTCTTTAGCTAATTGTATATAAATTTAATTAAGTATTTATTATATGTGTATGTATAATATAAGTGATCCTAATATTTTTTTTATTTATTGAAATATTTGAATATATTGATTATTATATTTATAATAGATGAAATTTTATCATGTCTTGGGTTATCAAGGTATTAATTATTATTTAGAAAAAAATTTGCTAAAAAATAAAAATAAAAGAAAATCGTGATTTTTAAAAAAAATCAGGTAAAAAAAATCAGTTGTTTAAATCATTTGATTATTTCGTGTCAACTGAAAAAGATGTACTTGATTGTGTTTGTGAGAGGATCTTTGACAGAAGGAAGATCATTAATTCTCTCTACGTTTGTTCTTCTTTGCTTAATCTCTTCTCTCTTCTCTTTCTCTATATATATTTATATATATAGTATATATATATATATATATTATTATATATATTTTATTTATATATATATATATATATATAT
>JABUQX010052379.1:0-12500 GCA_015478945.1 Trachelipus rathkii
CATAAAGTAAATCATCCTGCTGAAACTTTTGCTTGAATTTTGGAAGCGTTCTGTACTTGTGCTTATCTTGACTCACTTTCATTCTCTTTAGAGACCAGATTTTCAGAAAACAACGTGTCAGCATTTTATCGTCTTTTTCATTTGCATCCGTTTCTTATGTAAGGTGCCTCCCGTAGGCAGTTTGCGTGATTAAGTAAAATGTTTTTTCAGAGTTTATGAATCTTATGTCAATAAAATTCAACCGAACTGATTATGGTATACCTTGTGGTGTGCTGAGGATAGTAAGTGGAAAGTTGGGATATAGCTATGTATCGAGTTGAAAGATTTGGAACTTACTGAAGTCATTAAGAAGAAAACCCCTTTTTTTCCTCAAATCAAAAAGCTGTCTTATTTAATTGCAATGGTGCTTGTTTAGTGCGGTTTATGGTTTGGTGTGTTCAATCGTACATTGAAGAGGTCTTTCAACACCTGCCGAAGAATAAAGACTTGCCTAAGAAATACAATGATGAAAGACAGGCTTAATGGACTATGTAGGATGAGTATTCATAAAAATTAGTAAATGAAAAAATGAACGAATTGGAAGCAAATGTAATTGCGAAATTCGCTTAAAATCCTAGGCGTCTAATGCTAGTTTAGATTTAATATTAGTTACCACTCAGGACTCGGTACTAGCCAACCACAATAAATATTACTTTACGTTTCTCAAATAGGTATTTTTATTTTTACTCACCTCATGACACAAAATTTTTTAATTACAACTGTTGTAGACTTGTTATTTTATTTATTTTATAACCGAAGCAACTTTTTTATCATGTGATATAACCCATAAATCAAACCTTGCGTACATACACACACACACACATACATATATATATATATTAGGGATGTGCCGAATATTCGGTAAGTATTCGGTATTCGGCCTATTCGGCCAAAATGCCGAATATTCGGTATTCGGCTTTTTGCCGAACTATTCGGGCCGAATATTGAGCTTTATAAACAAGAAATTACGTCAACATAAGGGAAAGTTATTTCAATTTTAAATTGAAATTTTAGAAACTTATTTTCCAAAAAAAAAAAAAATATAGCCAAATTTTGTAGCCAATATGGCGAAAATCTTTGTCATTTGTCAGATCCTATAAGGGCCTTTGACATTTTTCAATATTCTAAAAAATAGAATTCATTTAGTGATACGGGATAATGGACCAAACATGGTAGCTGGTATAAGGGAGAGTGCCATGGCTTGCTATCAATTTCATGTTTTATTCACATGTTGCAACTATGCATTCACGATTCAATATTATGTCAGAAGTCTGTTAAAGATATTATTAAATTTACTTGCAGAAGCATATCCTCTCATTTTCACCATTCAGCAACGGCAGCTGTAAAGCTTAAAACTTTACAGATGCAGCTGAATATCAAACAGCATAAATTAATTCAAGACTTCTACATGCTGGAACAGAACTTATGATATGCTTAAAAGATTGTTTGAACAAAAAAGTTCCCCTATCCATATAAGCTGCTGAATGCAATCAGAAAATGTTGACTGATTATTAGTGGGTAGATTATTCCATTTACTTGAGCCATTTGACATCACTAAAATAAGCATTAAACGTGAAGTAACAGTCGCCCAAGTGATCCCTTCCATTTTAGCAATAAATCTATTTTTAATAAGGCAATTAAAAGCAAAAGCTTCAGTGGAATAATTACACTCGTTGAAGAGCTTAAGAAATCAGTAAAAAAAAAGACTTTCTAAGTTTCTATGTGATAAATCTTTGTGTGTAGCTACTTTCTTAGATCTGCGATTCAAGCTAATTTTTCAACATGAATCAGATGAATCAGTAAAAAATATGGTCGTTGAGGCATGGAAAGAAAGTGCATGAAAATTTAGCTCCAGACTCTTCTGCTGACGATGATTCTCGTAGTGGGGAAAGTGAAGCTAAAATTTTCATTTTTTCTTTTTTTATGGATTGTTTTAAAGAAATTGTGGCATCAAAATCGTCATACAGAAAAGAAAGTGAGAGTGAAAAAAGAAAGTCCCATTCTTCTGACGATGTGATTATTGTACATAAAAGTAAAAGGCTACAAACGGAATTACATCAAGAAATAAACAAATATATAAGTTTGCCTACTTTGACCAGTGAAGACAATGATATTCCCTTCAATTGGTGGAAAAACACTGGAAATAAGTTTTAAGTTGAATTGAAAAAAACTATGCAAATAAAATATACCTTTCAGCTCCACCGTCATCAGTCGAAAGTGAGAGAATATTTAGAACAGGAGGAAATTTTATTAATGAAGCCACAAGAAATAGGTTATCCCTGAAAATGGAGAACTGCTAATGTTCTATCATTTTAACCTTAGAGCTTAGAGCTTATTCAAATAAAGTTTAGTTTAATATCTTTCTTTAACTACGAAACTTTTCCAAATTTTCATTTAAATTATTTTTAAAATAATTAATGGTTTGCTATAGGTAAGAAATAGTTTATTTACTTTTTGTTATTTATTACTTTGTATATACACGGTAAACTGAATTTCTTGGACGGGTTTTGCAATTGATAATTATTGGATGTGCTGATTCCCAAAAATGTAAATCGGTTTTTGCATATCAACATCGCATTTGTGAGATATTGTGTGTAACAATTTGTAAATTTTATGATTTTTACCTTTTTCAAAAGGGGTTCTATCACAATTAATTGGGATATATATATATATATATATATATATATATATTAAAAAAATATATATATATATATATAATATATTATTATATAATATTATAATATATATATATATATATATAATATATATATATATATATATATATATATATATATATATATATATATATATATATGTAGAGAGAGAAACAAATCGCAATGATATGATACATGTCCTTGATAGATATATGTTAAACATATAATACAACTATGAATAAAGAGTAATATGGGACAACAATGAATGTAATAGAAGGAATGTAAACATACCTACGATGGTAGTAACTTCTCTTCGTAGACGATCTACTGTGCATAGCGTCTGGAATATCCCTCATCAAGCTCCAACAATAGTCGGCCATCATATTGATATCCCACTTGCCCTGGTAACGTCAATCCATGAACTTTAGATCTTGATGGAAGCGTTCACCCTGCTCATTACTAACATCGCCTAGGTTATCCGGAAATTTTCTTAGGTAAGAATGTAAGTAGTGCAACTTTATACTCATTCTACATCCATGAGAATGAAAACTGTCTAGCAGTTCCTGTACAATGTTAGTGGTTCTCGGCTTTCCTGTTCCCCAGAAAATTCTGTGCTACATCTGAAAAAGCATTCCACGGTCTTGCCCTCTAACACAGTCATTGTTGTAACAAAGCAGCATCACGGAAGAGTGTCCGTATTTGTGGGCTCCATCAAATATCCCAGCATTTTTCTTCTCGTCACTCAGAGCAGGAAACGTTGAGCATATAAAGCGGAAGCATTCACCATCATTGTCCAGGGCCATCACAAATTGTTTCATCAAATCAAGTTTTATGTGTAGTGGAGGAAGCAATATTTTCTGGGGGTCCAACAGAGGCTCCCATTTGACATTGTTCTTCCACCTGGCTGTCAAGGTTTCGCCTCGGTGGCCAATTCTTTTTTGGTTCAAGTGATCCTTTGCCTCCCGGCTGTCCCAATAGCACATGAAGCAGGTATATTTGGTGAAAGCTGCTTGCTGAACGAGCAGAAGGTTTACCATTTTGGGGTTGACGGATTTTAACCATCGTTGTAGCTGTTTTTGTAGCCTCTCCAAAACTGTCCTGATTTTGTGCATATCCTCTCTCATTCCGTACCCGAGTACCCTACAGGAAAGCCGAAGCAATCACGCTGTTGCCGTTGTTTAACACAGCATATTTTTAAACTGCTCTTGGAAGTGTCATAAACAGTCGCCACTTACCTGCATCGTAATGCTGGGAAGTCCCAATAGCGAGTAAAGTAGGCCCTGCAGACTTTCAACCTGCAATACAACAAAGGTTACCATTGACTGGAAGAGCTCCGCAGCTTTGCTTCTCTGTTACGATAAAATGTTACTCTAGTGCCATGGTCCAGTAGTCATTTTTTCATGCCACCTCGAAGCCAACAGCTCAGGACAACTTCGGCATATACAACTATACAAAATCGTTCAGTTCACCCTGGGTTAACAATAACGGACCATCCGACTGTATTCAGATGGATGATAAGACATCATCCAGGTCATTGGCATCCATACATGTAGACGTCTAAAGTTACCACATGCTTCCCGAAAATCGACCGCAGTAAACTTGGTACTACTGTAGATATATGCGGAAAAGGTAACGTCTATACAGCCTACTTAGTTGCGCACATGAATTTTTGTCATTCCTAGGGAAATATGCAAAAATAGAGATCCATGATTGCACGAAAACGGGGTGTGATACAGCAAATCCGAGAATATATATGGAATCAGCACCTCCGAATTACTCAATATATCTGCTACAAAAGTCCATCCAAGAAAAATTTTCACCTTTTTTTGTTGACCAGTGTAAGTTTCTTTATTTTTCCCTAAATGGATGACCGAACTTTGAAATAACTATTCGGCCGAATAGCGAAGTGATTATTCGGCCGAATATTCGGTATCGGCCGAATACTTTTAGCCGAATATTCGGTATTCGGCTTTTCACTATTCGGCACATCCCTAAATATATAATATATATTATATATATATATATATATAATATATATATATATATATATATATAATATATATAATAATATATATATATATATATATATATATTATATAATATATATATATATATATATATATAATATATATATATATATATATATAATATATATTATTATATTTATATCTCACTCAACCTTGAACCCCCCTATTTGAAATCCTGCCTACGCCCATTATATATATATATTATATATATATATATATATATATATATATATATATATATATATTATATATATAATATATATATATATATATATATATATATATATATATATATTATATATATAATATATAATATATATATAATATATATATATATATATATATATATAATTGATAATTCTCCAGATTTTTAATAAAAATGAGGTTAAATGTAAAAAAAACTTCACATAAATAATTACAGTTCTTTCATAAGACTTCGTGAATCCTCGATGACTTGAGAATCAAAAATTTCATCACAAATTTTAGTTTAAAATATATATAGATAAATAATATATATTATATATATATATATATATATATATATATATATATATATATATATATATATATATATATATATATATATATATATATAATATTATATATATATATATAATATATATATTATATATATATATATTATATATATATATATATAATATATATATATTATATATATATATATATTATATATATATATATTAGGGGATGTACCGATACCAGAAAGGAGGCCGATATCGATCCGATACCGATACTCTATTTTTTGTAGGTGCCGATACCGATACCGATACTTTAATTAATATAATAAATACACAGTAATAAGATAGAACATTTGTGCACTGCTAGGCAACTCAAGATTGCAATTCCCTGTACAAAACAATACTTTAGTCATTTTATATTTCAATATTTGGTTTGTGCCAAGTAATTTATTTTATAAATTAAAATAGTACCTTTAAAGGAATAATAATTGCAAATATTAAAAATATTAATAACTTTTTTATGTTTGTTGTTTATTAAAAAATATTCCATTTCCATTTTTCAAAATAATTATAAAAAAAATTTAGCTACTAGCTTTTTATGTTTTAACATGATTAAAATTTACAAGAAGATTTTTAACTAGGCTACAAATATAAAGAATAAAAATAATGAAAGAAGAGACCTCAATTAATCAGCCGAAAAGTTAAAATAAAAAAACGCTATTACTCAAACATGACATAATAAAAATACTCCTTTAAGATAGATATCATTCAATACTCAAATTCAAAAATTCACAAATTGTGATGCAAAAACATTAAGCTTTCACTAGTATCTGGCGAGAGACTGTTCCTTTTTGGGGTGTTTACATTCTTACCTACACTATAAATACGCTCTCTCTCGACTGATGAAGGAGGTGCTGATAATTATTTGCCTGCAAGCACTGATAATAATGAAAACCTTGGCCCATTTTCATGCCACCGCATGAAAGGATTCTCTTCTGTAGGCAGCATCTCATGTTTTCGTAAAGCCTCATCTCCTCTTTCACAGACTGCAAATTTGAATTATCTTTGCTCCTTGATGACTGTCTCTTCAGTTTTTTACGATGAGGTTCCCTGGTGTGATTCCTTTGAAGGTGAATGAGATGTCAATGCAATTTCGGCCATGAACTATTTCAAAGTCTAACATATCCAAATCCTCATCTTCAGTAGGTTTATTTGCTGAAAAGCCACCATCGTCACTATCAGTGCTGTTGCCAGGGGTTGCAGATAAGGCGGCTTCCACTTCTCTGTCTCTTTTTTTTTTTTTTGTCAAGCGAGCAAGCTCCTCGGTTATGCTATTTTAATGCATTCTAGAAGTGGTTCACCGTCGGAGGTGCCATTCTTGTGGGGTTTCAGCTAGCTTAAGGAATTCCTTATTAGAACCTTTTTTTTTTTTTTTTTTTTAACAGTTGTCACCGCCGCTCACGGGCAGACCCTACTCCAAGGGTTGGGTATTGAATTCACTCAATATGAAAAGAAACGCAAATTTACGAGAATGAGCGCAGACGTAAGGCCTTTAAAGTGAGGGAAATTAAATATTAAGTAGGAAACACAGATGATGGAGAGAATTCCACAGAACAAAGAGGTGGCAGGAAAGAAAGAAAGAAAAGCCAGCGAACAAGTCTGGAGTTACTAACATCAAAACAAAACTCAACTCGTGCGCAGAAGCAGCACCCCTTGTGCTACGGGGGCGTCGTAAAAGTGGTGGTACGCGAGTGGATAGTTTCTCGATCACTTGCCTCTACAGTACCTTTAGAAAAGGGATAAAGCACCAACATCGGGCGCCGCAAAATATAAAGGTCAAGTGAAACTAGAAAGTACAGGACAGTTTTATAAGTCTTTTGGCCTTTGACTCGACCTATCCAAAGCCGGATGAAACCAGAGCCCCGACCCCCACAAATATATGAGAGAGTACTTCCATACAAGGGCGGAATAGACCCTTGTAAGGTCGAGGCAAACTGAGAAGAGGAAAAAAAGTCCTCCCACTCTAAACAGAACTCCCAGTTTCTTTGAAGCCGCCCTAGAAACCACTGTGATTTGAGGTTTTCAAAGAACATTTTTTTGTTTATGTTAAGCAAGGATGTTTATATTGTCAAACAAGAGAGACGAGAGAAAACCGTCGAAAGAGATAAGAAAAGTTAAGTGTCTTAGAGAGAAGAGATTTGTAGAAGTTTGAGTTTTTAAAGAATTGAATTTCTTCACAAGGTTGAGACGACCCCAACCGAAAATTCTATCCAGATCAGCGAGAATAGAATCGGAAAGATAAGACGAGAGGCAATTCTGAATAAAAGAGGGAGCAGAATTGATATTGAGTTGAAGAATGAAGGTCAAGTCATTGACATATCAGTGAATAGAGTTAGATGTGCAGGGGTGAGAAGATCATTGATGAAAAGCAGGAATAAGGTAGGAGATAAAAACAGAACCTGGGAACACCACTTAATTGTATACAGAAAAAAGAAGAAGTTCGCCCTAAAATCAACAACAGCTAAACATGAGCGATTTGAAAGACAAGGCTTAGACATAATAAGCAAAGAGAAGAAAGGAACCCAAAAGGAGAGGAGCCTTGGAGAGCAGTGGAACGTCGTGGCCATACCCGGTCAAAATAATTTGGATATGTCAAGCGCCACCCAACAACAAGTTTCCCCGTAGTTCCTAATGGCGGAAACCATATAATTCTGTTAAATAGGAAAGTAATCGCCAAGTGATCTCGAGCAACGAAAGCCGTACTGGTAATCAGAAAGAAGGGAAAGAGTTTCCAGGTGATCTAAGAAGTGAGAGCTGAGAAGGGTTTCAAAGATCTTAGAAAGAATACAGTTGAGAGCTAATAAGGGCGAAGTTAGAAGGATCAGAGCGGCTTCCTATTTTTCGGAATAGGTTGGACATATGCGCGCTTCAAACACTGAGGAAAAGTGCAGTATTGAGGCATAGAGAATATTAGTTGTACGAGGGGTGGGGTCAGCACGGAAGCACACTTCCTCAAAACTCGGAGAGGATTGCCATCCGGCCACCCGCCTTCCTAAGTTCATAGATTTCAGGAGCTCATGCAACCGATCAAATTGAAATGACAGATAAAGGCATAGGACACCTGAGAAGGGAAGGAGGAGGAAGAGGAATAATACCAGAATCGTCCAGGGTTAAATTAGAGGAAAATAGGAGGCCAAAAGAGATGGTTGGCCTTTTAGTGTGGAGTATTAACAACAGAATCATCAGAGCGATAAGAGGAGGAAAGGATTGATTTACAGAAGTTGTTAGAAGATATTTTTGGCAAGAGGCCAGAGAGATTTGTCAGTAGGAGAACCAAGGAGGTCAGCGCATTTTCGTTTAATGAAAGTCCCCTTTGCTCGTCGAAGAGTATCCCTGCAACGATTTTTAGCTGGATGAAAATTGGCAAGAGTAATAGGAGAACGAGAAATTTTTCACTCCCGATACGCATTGTCTCTAGCCTGAAATGGCCAGGGAATCAAGCACTATCGAACCATGGATTTTGAGGAGAAAAAAGATTTAGTCGAAGAAAGAATGAACCTGCTCATTCCATTGAACAATTACAGTTCCCACTTTATCGCAGATCCTGAAGCGTCTTAAGACGTCAAAGCAGTCCACTTCATTTATAGTTAGTCGTAGAAGCAATGCAATGCCCCAAATCGGCCCGATCAAAGTGGCAGAAATACTCTTGGGGCAGGATGGAGATGTTGGAGAGAAAATATTAAAATTAAGTGATATAAGGTTGTGGTCAGATTTACCGATAGGAGCGAAGGTGGTGTATTTATAGAGAGAACTAGTGGAGAAACATAGGTCAAGTGTGTTCAAGAAAAGGTTGGGACGATCCGGAATGTGTGTAGGTTATTTTAAATCAGTTGCTCCAGATCGTTGAGAATACTGAATGATTCGGCTTCTTCCAAACTAAATCAGTACGAGAGGAATCCAACAATTCAGTTTTGTACATTAAAATCCCCTAAATAGAGGACCTCAGTATTTGGATGAAGAAGATATAACAGTCTCCTGAGAAGTAGTAAGGTAATCAAAAAAGGCATGAAAATCTGTTTTGTTAGGAGAACAGTGCAGAAGCATAAAAATATTGTAGTAGAAGGAAGAAAGATTTAAAGCCACAGAACATCGAAAGTTTAGGAGATTCCGAGATTCTCTGAGACGTGTATTATAGTGAATGTTTATATTTAACAATAGCACATACTCCACCCTTCAAACGTAAATTATAATAAGTTATTGTTGGATATATTAAAAGAGATGAAGGATGAATTCTTAGCCATCTGGGTCTCAGACAAGAGCATAAAATTAGGTTTAGAGTTGGAGAGGTAGTATTCCATGGATGCAGAGTTGGTGCAAGCCATTGATGTTGGTAAAGTCAAAGAAAGCCACGCCTGTGTAAATCTGCTATCATACATGCACACGCAATCACAAAAAAAAAAAAAAAAAAAGACAGAAACAAATAGACAAAAACCAAAGGAGAAATGAGAAAAACTTATTCGTACGATAAAACCTAAATTTTAAAAGCGATAAAACCCTATTTTACAGCAATATCTACAATATGAAATAATCCAAGAAAGTTTAAAAACACTCACGCACTCCACACGTTCTCAACAAATTAAACGCACAAAAAAAAATTACTTTGATCAACTAAAATAAGTAGATAAATCGTAAAATTAAAATAATGGCTGTCCAAATAGGTAAATTTTTTACGCTAAAAACCAAGTTGGAGAAACGCTAAAAATCTAAGTCAAAAAGTAAATCGAGGAAAAAAAAAAACATAACTTGGTACTAGCAATCTATATCGAACTAGATTTATTATTGAATCTAAAAGTTTCTCATAATTTTTCACCCCAAAAGTAAGAAGTATCGGCCATTTTAACCGATACCGATACCATCAAAAATGGCCGATACTACAGATACCGATACCGATACTATCGGTACACCCCTAATATATATATATATATATATATATATATATATATAGTAGTATATATCATATATATATATATTATATATATATATATATATATATATATATATATATATATAATATATATTAATATATATATAGGGGTGGGATTCAAAAAAAAAAACGGTTTTTTTTTAAAAAAAAAGAACAAAAAGGCCAAAATTTTTGGTTTTTTTTTTTTTTTTTTTAAATTACTTATTTTTCATATATAGCAAGTCTTTTTAGGGTATTTAGCATTAAAATACAGTAAATACAATATGTTAAAAGAGGTATACAATATATAAAGTAGAGTTTAGTACTTAATAAAGTTTTATTAGTGCTCTAGGGCATATAATTATTACATTTCACATGATCTGAAATGATTATTATTATTATTATATATATAATATATATAATATATATATTATATATATATATATATATATATATATATATATATATATATATATATATATTAATATATATTATATATATATACATATAATATATATTCCTCAATACTACCTTTTCTCCCAAGACCTGGTGGTAAGGTGCGGTAACATGCATTCAGAAAAGAAAAGCAGTAGAAAGAAATATGAACAAAAGTCAAAAGAAGCCCCTGTACATTAATTAGTAAAGGACACATGGCAGTCCAGAAAATCCACCCCTATAGCTTCACAGGACTGCGACGGAGCCTTCACTATGGTAAAATCATCAGGTAACGGGTTCATCCCTTGACCCAAGTGGGGCACAACCATACCCCCTCACAAACCCCGCCATCTCTCCTATTAATGCACCTTTCTTCTCGCCTCTGCCAAACTCACATTTCTGTCCTCCACTTTTTCTTCGATCTCCCAGACCAGTCGGTTTCCAACACACCTCGCCACAAATACAATCCGCTTAAAAAACCAACTATCATCATCCTTTCCACATGAGACCAATACCATCTCAACATACTTTTCATTTATTCTTTCGTTTACCCTTTCTTCACACACACAACTCTCTAATATGTTCATTCCTCATTTTTATCAATTCTTCTCACACCTAAGCATGCCTAAGATTTCCATTGTGGGAAGTTAACATTAATCAAGTAACTTACCAATACTCTTATATTAATTATTATTTCTTTAAGACATATAAGAATAGGTATATTTTAATTCAAGTATGTAAAAGAAAAATGTAAAAGAAAAATGTAAAAATAATATAAATATACGTGAGAATAGCACTTACCCCTGACTATACAGAGGTGTTATGTAATTATAAAACTTGTTTCCCTTTTACAATTCAAGATGGTGGAATTGGGCAGATGATGATAGACAGATCTAAAATAATAATAAAATATAGGCCAATTAAATTGCTAGTACTGACCAATGCTCCAAAGAAACAAGATTTATAGAACCCTTCCTACCGTTTAGTGGAAATGGTGATTCATCTACTTTACACAATCTTCCAAAGAAAAAGGAATAATTCGTCAGAAGTTGTAGCTCTGTATCTCAATATTATAGAAAATCTTCACAACATAAAAATCATCATAAGTGTATTTTTGTACTAACAATCATTCAATAGAAGTAGTGAATTAACTGAAACAAGAACAAGATCCCAAATATTAGGATATTACAATATATATAAATCGAAATTCAAAATTACAATTATTCCCATAAACTTAAATGATAAAGATGACAAATAATATTTATTTTATATGCATTTAATCAAATGTAGAAAACATCCTCAACATCCTCATTTTTAAAAAGAGGATGCGGATGTCAATTTAGTTGCGGATGTTCCGCAAATGCGGATGCGGATGTCATGTCCATAACTAATATATATATATATATATATATATATATATATATATATATATATAGATATATAATATAGTATATATATATATATATATATATCATTATATATATATATATATATATATATAATATATATATATATATAAATTATAATATTTGAAAATAAAAAGCTAAAATAGTACATATGTCAAAAAAGTAAATATATTTCAATGTTACTTTATTTTAAATATTTTTTTTTTTTTGAATATTAAATTGGTAACTATCAATTGAAAAAAGGATTTTCAGCTTTTGGTCTCTGAAAAAAATGAAAAATCTGCCTTGTTCCAAAATTAAATGCATTGGAGGGAAGTTTAAGAAGTGCCTCTGCCCGTGCTCCAGGCTCTTATGGCATATCAGCCATTTCACATTTTTTGGGATTCACACAACCCAATTGAAAGTATTGAATCAAGCTCTTGAAAGTTATCAGAGAACCACTTCCTGAGCTTGGTAAGATGCCCTATAATTGGATTCTTGATGTCAATAAAAAAAAT
>JABUQX010052379.1:17500-40885 GCA_015478945.1 Trachelipus rathkii
GATTCACAAGATTTTACCTTTGGACAATGGAAAAATAAAAGTTTTTGAAACCTCAAATACAGAACAGGGTGAAGAAATGAAAATCCTAAAGAGTTTCCAAAATGAGAGCACGAACATTTTTGAAAAAACAAATTGTGGACTATGTGATTTGTCAAAATAAAAAATGGATAGGGATTATTGAAAGCTATGATATCGAATTTGATGATTTTAAAATTAACTTTTTACATCCCAGTGGAATTAGTAAATTTTACTCTTATCCCTTAATTTCAGATATTTGTAATGTTGAAGCAAAATGTATTATAAAAATATTAGATACACCTTCACTAAATGCAGGAACTAATAGCATTCAATATCAATTTCCAAAGATCTTGAAGGCATGTGTTGATTTATTATTATTAGTTACCAGGCTTCACTTCCCATTATACTCATCTACTATATATGGAGTTTTATATAACTATAAGGGATAAAAACAGAAAAAAATAAAACCTGTGGAAAGAAAGCCTGACTTACTACTTTTCTAAGAATATTTTTTTTTATATCTACCTATATAGGTAACTCATTTATAATATTGTTAAGTATTCTTGTAAGTAGTTTTAAAACCTGCTAACATGCTTCTGGCATTAACTTTGGCAATAGAGAAAAAATATTTAACAAATTAAACAATTTATTACTAAATTTTTGAATTTTAACTTTTTAATTAATAAGAAATTATATCTTTAAATCAAAAATAATAAAATAACCCCTCAAATTTATATTTACAACAATGTTAACCAATCTTCCTCCCCTAACACTGCTGTACGTTGGCACAACTCTCTCTAGCAATATCTATAACTTTTCCTTAAATAAGGTGTCCACACTTGGTGCACAGTATATTCTAATACTGGCCTAACATAGCTATTATACAGTTTACTTATTACTTCCTTGCTCTTGTAAACAACATTGCGATTTATTATGCCCAGCATCTTATTAGCTTTATTTCTAGCTTCCAAACACTGATTAAGCTCTTTAAATTAACTTGCTTATAAATCAACCTAAACTCTTTTTCTCTGGTCCACAAGACTCAAGCCAATCCCATCATATCGTAAGTTAAACTTTTATTTGAGTAAACCTAGGTGAAGAACCTTACACATTTTACTACTATTAAAATCATTTGCCACTTATCTGCCCACCACAAGAGTTTATCAAAAGATCAATTTTGAATCTTTAATGCATCCTTACTATTCCTAACCGAGGTGCCAGCTTTTAGTGTCATCTGCAAAATTAGAAACCTTGCATTTAAGTCCCTGGTCTAAATCATTATATTATGAGGAACAATAGTGGACCCCATCACTGAACCCTGTGGGACACCACTCTTCACTAGTTCCCATTGATGATTTATTCCCATTTAGTTGTACACACTCGTTTTCTTATTTCGCAACCACTTTTAAGTTCCAACCATGTACCGCACACCACCTTACCAAATTGCAATACGACTTTTTCATCAGCCTTATGTAGGGCAACCTTATCAAAAGCTTTGCACTAAAAGTCTAAATATACAATATCAACTGGAACTCCTCGGTCAATGCAGTCAGTAATGTATTCCATAAATTTTAAAAGGTTTGTCTGACATGAACTACCCTTTCTGAAACCGCTGGGAGTCATAAAATACCTTGTTATCTTCTAATATTTCTCTATATGACTTTCAGTAACTTTTTCCAGAACCTTAACCAGAGATGGTAAGCTAACTGGCCTATAATTTCCCCAATCTTCCTTACTACCTTTCTTATAATAGTCAGAAACATATGCTGTCTTCCAGTCATCTGGTACCTCACCAATGTTATAGATCGCTTAAAAATCAAATACAGTCCTTTTGCAATGCTGATACTACCCTCTTTCAGAATTCTCATATTCCCATCAGGCCTGCAGCTTTTTCCTAGATCAATAATGGTCTAATAAACGTTTACTATCTTTTACATCAAATTCTTAATACCTAAAACGAAGGGATCGAACCCAATACTCCACGGCCACCTACTCTCAAAATATAGGCCTAAATGCAAAACTGTTAGAAGCGTAGAAATTATACACAGGTGAGCAGCGTGTGATGTCATTCTAAATATAATATATATATATATATATAATATATATATTATATATATATATATATATATATATATATATATATATATATATATATATATATATATATATATACTATATTAATATATAATATATTATATATTTATATATTATATATATATAACTATATATATATATATATAAGTATATATATTATATAATATATATACGTATATATATATATATATATATACAATGTTAAAAAGAACATACATGGCCAAAATTTTGTTTTTTTTTTTCAGACCCCACACTGACAGAAGGAAAAAACAACCCATACCAGCATGTTATAGGAGTTATGTGCATATAACATGAACAGCTACATCAACATTTTTCAATTAATTTGGGAAGTGGGTTTTTTTTGTTCAACTTACCAATGGTCCTGGGGGGGGGGGTTATATAAAACTTTTCATGAAATTTGTGTGGAATGAGATCAGGTGGGACTAACAGGCAATGATAAAATATTCATCACTATTTATAATTTTTTTAATCGCAGTTAAATGCCTGTTAAATTCTCACAAAAATCGGTCACAAATGCTGAAATTTTTGGAATTTTTTCAACAAATTTTAAAAACTCAAAATTTAAAAAATCGTAAGATACTTCGAAGCCATTATAACAATTTTTTCCACTCATACTCGATGCCAATTAATGGGTGCACAAATTTTTTCGCTCTACGATATATTTACCGAGATACAGAGTGTGGTTTTTTTTATGTAACAGCACTATATATATAATATATATATAATATATATATATATATATATATAATATATTATATAATATTAATATATATATATATATTATATATATAATATATATAATATATATATATTATATATATATATATATATAGGCCAAACTAAAGAAGTTACCCGCATGATATCTCGAAAACTAAAGAATAAGGTACAAGAAAACGGAAAACATGGAATCAGCGTATGAAATTTGTATGGAAAATTAAAAAAAAAAATTTGTTAATTTTTTAAAAAAAATGTTTTATTCTCCAAAACTACGATAGGTAGAAGAAAACAAAAACATATATGGAATAAGCGTATAAATATTTTTTAGGGGGCTCGAGCGACGGAGGCACAGAGGGGGGGACGTTTTCCATACCCGTAGGGGAGGGGCGGAGGAACCCCCCCGCGACACCCAAATACCAAGAGCGGGGGTTTCGGAGACCTCCCCGAAGGGGGGGAAATAGTCGAACCCTTCGTCTCCAGGAGGGCCGAAAGACCGACTCTTTGCATCTTTGCGGTTAACCCTGGGGTATTCTTTTTAGTTAAAAAAAAAAATGCTTTTTTCACAACATATTTCCATAGCTGATTCTAAATATGTTTATTAGTTCTTTTCTTGTCCTATGCTGAAGTTTTGGATATAAAAAAAATTAAAAGAAAGTAAAAATTTTTTTTTCATTTTCCATACAAATTTCATACGCTGATTCCATATATGTTATCAGTTTTCTTGTATCTATCTTAGTTTTCGAGATATCATGCGGGTAACTTCTTTAGTTTCACCATATATATATATATATATATATATATATATAATATATAATATATATGTTATATATATATATATATATATATATATATATATATATTTAGTTTCTATATATATATCATATATATATATAATATATGGTATTATTCTATATTGAATCAGTGCACATTTTCTGAGAAAATTCTAAGTTTCAAAAAAATTTCTAAGTTCGGAAAAGTTAAGTTAAGTTTTTTAAGAAAATTGTTTAGTGGTAAGCTTCTGGCATAATTCCAGAAGATTGCCACTAAAGAATTTTCTTAAAAAACTTAACTTAACATTTCTGAACTTAGAAATTTTTTTGAACTTAGAAATTTTTTTCAGAAAATATACACTGATTCAAATCTAGATATATATATATATATATATATATAAATATATAATATATTATTATATTATATATATATATTTTTTTATTTATATATATTATATATATTTATATAATATATATATATAATATAACATATATTATATGTATATTTATATATCTTTATATTTTTTATTTTATATAAATATATATATATATATATATATATATATATATATATATATATATATATATATATATATATATATATATATATATATATATATATATATATATATAAGGATGAGGATGAATGTGTAATTATTTGTTAGCTATATATGAAATGGGTATCCACTGATAACATCATTAATAACAAAAACTAACATTAAAGTTTACTGTGCTCTTAACACTAAACACAGCATTATTATGGTATATTCATTTTTACAGCTGTTAGTTACAGACTTAAAAACAATTCTACCACAAGTTAACATGATCAATTATTTCACTGATGTAAGTTAATACAAAAATTGTTACAATTATAAAAACAACTGCAACCATGTAGAAAATTATGGAACACAAAGCAGTTTTTTGAACAGTACATGGTAAAAATATGTGATGGCATTTGCAAAATTATAAATAAATCAAAGCAAAAGCATGTTGTCAAAACCATATAAAAAGCCAAATTTTTACAGAAAAAGATATGTACAAGTTTTGTAAGAAAAACAAAAAAAAATTCTATATTTTTCTAATGAAGAGACTGAGCTATATAGAAGTTTCCTAAAGAAAAGATTTACTATCTATATAAAAAGCTTAAAATAAAAAAGGATAGCTAATAGTTCAGCCAAAGGTTAATATGATATTATTTTGTAATATTTCCCATCAAGAAAGTATTCAATTTTATGAAATCAATATTAAACAATATTAAAACATATTTAGTACTTATATATATATATATATATATATATATTATATATATATATATAGTATATATATTATATATATATATAAGTATATATAGATATATATATATATTATATATATATATTATATTATATATATTATATATATATATTATTATTGCCTATATATTGCTAAATGTATCAATTTTGTTATAAGCATTTTATATAGTAAGAGATGAGATAGGGTTTAAGGGAGAAGTTGATTTGGAAATCAATAATGTTGTGTGTTAAATTTTTGATAAAGTTTTCGATATGAGAGTCGCTAAAATTTTTGCCTAAATTCATACTCTAGTTTAAAAAATAATGAATTAAGGTATAAGAATACTAGATATCATAACCTAAACTTAATTCATTTTTTAAAAAATATTTTAATATATATGGTAGCCAAAGTCAAAATTTGTTTAACATTTTCGAAGACAATATGGGTAACAAAGATATCCGATAAATTAAGATTACCTGAAAAAATAATGATATTTGATATGATTACCCTTTGCCGAACTAGTACCATAAAAGGTTTCAAAATTAATTAAGTCTAAAGATTTTTTTTTAAATTATCTTTGAACTTAGATGATTAGCTAATATAAAAAAGAAAATTTTAATCCTTATATATATATATATATATATATATATATATATATATATATATATATATATATATATACTTATAATTATATATATATATAGTACTATATATATATAATTAATAGTATATATATATATACCCGTATATATATATATATATATAGTATATAAATTATATATAATATATATATAAATATATATATAATATATATATATATAATATATATATATATAATTATATAAATATATAATATATATATATATATATATATATATATATATATATATATATATATATATATATATATATATATATATATATATATATATATATATATATATATATATAATTTATATATATATATTATAATATATATATATATATATATATAATATATGGATTTATTATATAATATATAATAAATATAATATATATATATATATATATATATAATAATATTATTAGTATATATATATATATATATTAATATATATATTATAATATTATATATATTATATATAGTTTATATATATATATATATATATATATAATATATATATATATATTATAATATATATATATATATATATATATATATATCTATATATATATATTACTTAGGTTTATGGGCTATATCTATTCCATCCATTTTAGACCTAGGTTTACGGCCACTTCAATGCATGTTGAGGAAACTCTAACGAGCTTGAAAAAATTGCATATCCTTGATCTGCCCTAATTTTGTAAATTAAAATGTTTTTTTAATCATGGGTAATAGTAGTGCAGCAGGGTGTCACCACCTATTTTATAAAAATCACAGGATATGGCTAATGAAGAATAGCCTAATGAAAACTAAAATCATCACGGTCTTTAGGAAAAAAGTTAGCCATCCTCTCAAAATTTTTAAAACTCCGCACATAGAACATTTCATTTTTGAATCCATCAAGTTGTCTGCATTTCAGGCCTCTAGTTCAGGTTAATGATAAGATTTTGTTAGGTGAAGCACAGAGAAATCTATGAAGAATTACTAAATCTTATATAACCTGAACTAGGATTGGCCCTATAAATAAGCCCGAGGGCTATTAATTTTTTATAGAAAGCCTATGGGAAAATTTTTAAACTTTGAGAAGCTCTAACTCTTTTTTCGCTACAAGACAGTTCCTTTTATAGTTGACACTTCAGACTTAATTTTAGAGTATATCCTGTTATTTTTTTTATATATAAGAAAAATGCTATGAGTTTAACAAACTTTGAAAGGCTGTAACCTTTTTTCTTAGGAGAGCGACGATTTCCGTTTTCATTATTCTTCATTATTATTTGTTTTAGATTTTTGTTTTAAAATCGGGGGTGGACACCCGCTCTGGCAGCTCTATTACCCTAATCATGTTTTTTGGACATTACTTTTTTGGTGTTTTAAGGCCCGTTTTTACTATGCTATTTCTAAGGCTATGAAATTAATTTTATTACCAGCTTCATTATGATTTCTGCAATGCCTATAGGGTCTATAAGCCATTGGTACTGGAAAAAAAAAATACTAATAAAAATAATAAAAAATTATAAAATGTTAAACCTAAATTCACCACAAATTCACTCATCAAGCGAACGATTCTTTAAAGTTATTTGGGCCTAGAGCTATGGAGCATATCACAGCCACGGTACGTGGTAAAAATTACAGAATAGCTTGTTAATAAAGCTGTGACCACGGTTTTATACTATGCTGTGACCGTTTGTTTGGTTTTTAATTTTTTTTAATTACCTGACTTCGCATATATTAAAAGTAATGAACAATTTAGTTTCTTTAACTATTTTCCTTCATTCTTAATATTTGATCGCGAATTTGTAACACGGAAAAAAAGGTAAGAAATGTATGTTAGGAAATATCTGATTGGTTAAATTGATGTTATGCCAAATGTCGCTTTCTGGCGAATTCTTAATTTTATTGGCAGCCATTTTAATTTCAAATTAATTTGATATTTACGACTTTTTCAATTGATGACGCAGAAAAATAAAAATTTCTTAAATGTCACGTAATATTAATTTAATAGGTAATTATTGTGTACAAAATATTTTTTAAACAAAAAATTCAACTTAAAATTTCAAAAACAATAATTTATATGAAAAATAAAAATAGAGTAGGCCCGCGAAAATGATGCCTGGGTAAATATGTTCAGTTTCCCAATTTATACATTGATTTGGCAATACCGTTTTAAACCGTGATTAGACTGTGCAAAAGATTTATAAATTCAAAATTTTATAAATTTTAATCAAAATTAAAAGCTATTTAAATATATAACGGAGGACCACCAAAATTTCAAACTTAATTCTTTTTGATATAACAAAAGTTAAGTAAATTAAAAAATGGACGCAACATTATTTTATGTATTTAGTTATTTTATTTATAAGAAGATAGAATAAATTACATTTGCGGAGTCGGCTCGTATAGGTCAAGAATATTGACTCAAGCACCTAAAATAATATATATACATATATATATATATAATATATATATTATATATTATATATATATATATATATATAATATATATATATATATTATATATATATATATATATATATTATATATATATATATATATAATATATAAAATATAAATATATATATATATATATATATAATTTTTGTTAAAATTATTTATATATATTTGAATAATCGGAAGATATAAATTTGATTTTATTTATTTTGCAATGTGAGGAAGCGCACTTTCTCAACGATTATTTGCCTTTTCTTTCTATTTTCTTTGGGACTGTAAATATTTAGTGTAATTTTTTTCTGTTCAGCAGAATGGCAAACCGCGCCCTCTGTACTGTTATAACTACTATTTAACATTGATTCAGACAGAACTTGAAAATATCTTTTGTTCTACTGAATGTAATGTTTTCTTTTTGGATAATTTAGTATTCACGTTTACTTGCTTTCCCTTTTAACGTCTTGCAGAACGTCCCAAGCACCTTCTTTTCCCACTTTGCTCAGAGGTCAGATGTGTTGCTGTGTTGGTAGTCCTGGATCATTGCTGTGTTGTTAATATAAAAGTTGTGATCAGTGTAATATTCAATACTTGCACACAGAGCTATTTTATAAGTGTTGTCTGTGAAAATAATTTTTTTTTTTTTGCATTTTAAAATAGTATGTGATTATTTAAATGTTTCATATGTGCTAACGTAAAATTATTTATTATTTAATAAATAATATTATTATTATAAATTGTGATAAGTTTATTTATGTGCATAAAAAATTTTTGTGGACGTTTACGCAGCAGACGATTTCTCGCGTACAAATGTGCTTGAGCACTGGATTATTTTCAGGTACCATTTTTTATATATAAAGTATTTATTGCTGAAAATGATATTTTAAATCACGTATTAATGTTAAGAATATAACAAGTGAGTCCAGACATATTGGTGAGAGTTTGAGTGCAATGAATCTTCTTATTGTATGTATTTTAATAAATTATATGAAGTGGAGAAAGAAATTTAAAAAAGGAATTATATCAAAATTTTGAATCTTTATACATCTTTAAATATTAAAATATAAAGTATTAGAAAAATCGGGAAGTTGCAAAAAAGTCCCTGATTCCATGTTGTACATCCATGGTAAAGATCTAAAGCAAATCGATTACAATTTTCTTGTTATATTGTAATTTATATATTTTTTGTTATTCACGTACATAGATAATCAGGAATATAAAAAGGAAATTAGTTTTAAATCTTCGACATTTAAATTTATAATATTTCCTATTTTATAATTATAGTTTCTTCTATTCAATATCTAAAATAATATGTAGAATTAGAAGGGGGAACCAAGGATTTTCAAAGGTATTCACTCAATTTAGCGTTATATATATATTATTATATATATATATAGTTACATATTAATTAAAACTAAAAGTAATACATATTTTAAATGCTAGTAACTTTTTCTAAGACCTATATAAAAACCTTGTATGAGTAAAATTTTCATTGATTATTATTATACTTATATATGAATATATATTACATACTTATTTTAAAAATATATAAAGATATTCTAAGTATATATAATATATTACAATTCATATGTTAAGGAAACCATACTATCTTAAAATAGTTAATATTTTCTTTTTGAGGAGAATTGACAATATATATATATATGCAGGGTTGTAGATATACATTTAGTTTTTTTTTGTAAAATATTTTTGTTTTATTCATATATGTGATTTGATACCTACATTTAACCTTGATCTTTTGCATTTACTATTTTTAATTCTTGTAATTTTTGATCTCAAAATTAATGAAATATTGCTCAAGGTTTCAGAGAGCTCTACAGGTTATATATTGGACAATGAAAGTTCGTATGTCATGCTTGACCAATGGAGGAGAATAAGAAATAGTTCTGGTCACCCTGTTTTAGTACTTTTGCACCATTCGAATTCGCAAAGTCATTTTGTTGGAAATAACTTTTCGAGTATTTATATATCAGTTAAATTTTATTAAATCGGGTTAACAGGCTGACGACATATCCAATGTGGAAGAATTAATATTACTGTTATTATTATGAAGAAGACAAATATACGAGCGTCATTATCGGAGACAATTGCTATTCAAATGGGGATCTTGTGCACAGCAGACTTGTGGTCAATTTTATTGGTGACCACAGGTAGGGTAGAATATTGGTCGCCTCATGACCTGACCATTACACAATAATAATAATATAATAATAATCAAAATAGTATTAATAATAAATAATAAAGATAAGAATGTTTGGAATAATAAAAATAATATTATGAATATAATAATAATAATTTAATAATAAAAAATATAATAATAATAATAAAAAAAAATTACATTATTCTAAAAATTCTGATTTTTACTAAGCTGTTTACGCTAAATTCTTAATATTAATACAATAATTAAAATAAAATATAATACATATAAAAAAATAATCATTAATTAATAATATATCTAAAATAAATAATAATTATAATATATAGTAGGGATAATAATAATAATAATAATAATAATAATAAATATGATCAGGTAATATAGATCAATAATAATAATAATAATATAATAATAATATAAATAATAATAATATTACTATATGAATAATAATAGAATAAATATATAATGGAATTAATATAAAATATTAATTAAATAAACATATAATCATTAGGAATATTAAATTAAAAATGACAGTTAAGTAATATAATGAGATATAATAATAATACATAAATCATAATATAAATTATAAATAATTATTATTAATATTATTTAATAATATATATTATTGAATATAATAAAAACAATATAATAAATAATAACAATAATAACCAATAATAAATAATAATAATTAAACATAAAATAATAATAATAAAAGTATGATAATAATAATGATCAATAATAATCATAATAATAATAATAATAAATAATAATAATAATAATAAGTAATACCAAAATTAATAATAATAATAAGTAATATAATAAAATAAATAATAGTATATATAATAATGAATTATAATATAGAATAAAATAAATTAATAATAATAATAATAATAATAATAATAATGATAAATTAATGACTAATATATATTCAAAAGTTTGTATTTTCATCACACTAATTACTAATATAATTGGGGTAGGTCATTTGATATATAATAATTATGAATAAAAAACAACTAATTTTAATAACAATATGTAATAATTTGAAAGATTGATATCTAATAATGATGAAAATAAATAATAAAGTTAAAATATTAATAATAATAATAATACAATATAATATAATAATAATAATAATGATAATTAATAACTAAAAATATAATAATATATAATAAGAATAATAATAATTAATAATAAATAATATTATAATAATAATAATAATAATAAAATAATAATAAATAATAATAATAATAATAATAATAATAATAATTAATGAAGACCAGCATTAGTAATATAATAATAATATAATAATAATAATTAATAGTAATAATTATAATAATAATATTTTAATAATATTAAACTTTTAATACTAAAATTATTTTATTACTAATAAAATTTTTTATATAAATATATATGTATTTATATATAAGAGATTAGATATATATATAGTTATATATATTATTATAATATATCCCAAGGTAGTTATATTTTCTTTCCCCTATATATATATATATACTACATTATATAAATATTTTATAAATAGAAAGTAAATTTAGATCTAACCTATACCTACCTATATATAGATCGACTAATAATTAGTTTATTAGAATATTTAAATACATAATTATTATAAATATAGTATAATCTTAAATATAGAACAGGTGCAACATCTGAATCAATTTCCTATATATTTGATTGGTAACTATGGGACTATTATTATTACTAGTAGAATTGATCTGTATATATATAGTATAAATAATAAAATATAAAGTTTACTAACTAGTTGAAAATATAGAATATATATAAGTTTATATATATAAGTAATGTTATAAAAGCAATTTATTGAAGATAGTATAATAACTAATAATATATATATATATATATTATAAGTATTTATATTAATATGGTATATATATAATATATAATATTATGAATATACATAGTAATATTTATATTTTATTTATAGAATAAGAATGTTGATACTGTAATTTTTACGTATTATACATATACATATAATATATATTATAACCAAAATATATGTTATTATAATATAATTATATATATATATAATATATATATTATATATATAATATATATATTATATATAATATATAGTTTATATATTCATTATATATAATAAGTTATAAAATAATATATATATATTGTTTTGTATATAAGAAAGTTATATATAATAATATATTAGTATATATTATATAATATGTATATATGTATACAGTTTCTATTATTATATATATAATGGATTTATATATTGTTATGGAATATTAAATATTATTATATATATTAATATATATATATATATTAGATATTTATATATATATTTATATATGTCTAATATATTTAGTATATATATAATATTTTAATATTATATAAAATACTATAAATATATATATATATATATAATATATATATATATATAATATATATATTATATATATATATACTTAATTTATATATAATATATATATATAATATATATATTAATAATATTATAATATATATACTATATATTATATTATATATTATATTATATTTATATATATATATATCCAAATATATATATTATAAATATATATAATATATATATATAATATAATATACTATATATATATTTATTATTATATAATATTTATATATTATACTACTATAATATATAAATATAATATATATATTATTATATATATAATAATATATATATTATACTATATATAATGATTATATTTATTATACATATATTAGTATATATATCTATTATTAGTAATATTAATATTATTTTTATATATAATTATTATATATATACATTTGTAATTTTCATTTTTTTGTTGTATTTAATTTTTCTTTTTTTTTAATATTTATGTATATATTTATTATTATAATAGTTTAATTATTATATTTATTTATATATTAATATATTATATATTATATATATATATATATATCTATATTTAGAAGACTATAGGTTGCCGTGGTGGTACCGGGTGGGAACCACACAGATAAACAGTTTTGGGAGGATCTTCTGAAGGCACATTCACAGCCCCACTCTAACGGGGTGGGGTCCGGGTGGTTTTGTGGGTCTCTGGACTGTGACTGCTTGGTGGAAGTAAGAAGGATTCCCCATTCCTTAAGAAATATAATGTCTTTCCAGCCCATCCACTGTTTTGTATTTACATTTATGTCTCATTTGCTTTAATTGCTATGTTGTTCATCCATAGAGACGAAGTTTGAGGTAAAAAAATTTTTATATATAAAGTGTCTGAAAATGAAAATAAAGTGTTTAAATAAATGTGAGTTAAATCTCTCAACATTAAACAACAATTACCTATTCTGTAGGTAACGAAGCGATCTCGGGGTTTCGAACCCTACCTACTGGTCCCTACTATATTACAATATCTAGACCTGGTAACCCTATGCTGCTTCTTCCTTCTCCCTACACCTGAGGGTCTTGCGAAAATTTACCGATTCTCGTATCGACAGCAATAGCCGACACTCTTCTATATGATGTATGCCCTCTAAAACGGCCCGGTAATACCAGTAAAGGTGCCCCCGATAACAAATAGGTCCGTACTCAATTTCGTTTTACTCTTCCTAATCGGCTGCACCTCTCCAGGAAATGTCCCAGACATGTTCATTCCCGATGTATTCCACATACTGCGATCCGCTACCTCCAACACTCTTACTGAGCACCGAAACCATTTCCTCTCTAGTCGAGCACTCGAAAAAGCCCAAGGAGTTGAAGACCCTCCAGTCACATTTATGATGATGAATGGGTCCATTCTCGTAAAAGCTGCTAACTGAAATCAAAGTTCCATTTTTTTCACAATTTCCTAATGAAAAATAATCATCATTAGTTTCTACTAAACACTGATGAATAATATAAACTACATCTAAAGGCACTTATTTTGTCTTTCAAAGTATGAGACGCAATAGTAAGACACAGCTGTTCATTTTGGAAGAACTCCAACAGAGAAGATTTTTCCGTCACAAACATTTATTGATTTCCCCCTCGACGGAAACTCCTGACAAACCAATCCCCGTTTACTTCTGACCTTTAATACCCCTTTAATCCACCAACAAAGGTCAAAATAGGGTTCTTCAAGTTTACAGTGGTTTCGCACGTTTATTTATCCTCGAACTCCCATGACGTTGCTGTCAAAATGTCAACGGTTTGGTCCATCCCCGAAAATAACTGTAGGGGTGACAGGAAGACATATTGCCAATCTGCGGAGAAATTATTTCACACTCCATGTAAAATACCCTAACTGGCAAAAACTTGTAAAGGACCCCTACAGTGTCTTCCTCTTCAAATGTCCGTCTTACCTGTTTGATAACAGGAGGTTTTAGAGCTATGTTTACTATACATAAATTGGAGCGGAAGGATTGCTATAACACCGAGCTCAATTTGAAAAATAATCAGACAAATCAAAATCAATACTTACGAGCCAATTATTAACATGCTAGCCATTCTAAGATAAGGTCCTTAGAGGCCTCCACGTGTTAATCCGCACGCTGCCAACACGAAAGCATCCACACTCTTATATAGAACTTTCTCCTCTTCTTAAATTCCGTTGTTAAATCAGGCAATGTACTGGCAACTTCAGTCTACACTGTATTGCCTCACACTCCAACCATTCTCAAGAGACCACAAAAGCAGCCCTTAATTCAATATCCCGTCCAAAGTGCCATCAACAAGCCTATCCCTGAGCATTAGCTCTCAACAAGCTACCAATGTGAAACTAAGCTAGCTCATCAATAACATAAATTTGGCGATAATTCACTTCCTGTTCTTTCAAAGTACACACTGTCCCATTCTATTACTTACAATCAACAACACGGGTTCACCAAAACTTATGCAATGAGAGTAGGGGAAGACGGGCTACTCTTTGTTCTCCTTTATTCGCCTTCCGGCCCACTATTACTTTAAAATAAAACACCTTTCCCTCCTTGGTAGAAGATTTGGCCGAATTGATCAACGAACATGGGTGTTGCGGTACATGAAACAAGAATAGTTCCCGTCGGGAAGTATGAATTTTGTAGCAGACAACTGTTTATTGATTGAGGACTGATTAATTTTGCTAATTAATATTTATACTGAGAGAATACAATAGAACTTAAAAGTGAGTATTTGTTGGTTGGTTGTGGGATGAATATGAGATTGCAAAATTCATTAGTTTGGGTATTGTTTTTGATGAATACTGTAGCGAGTCTATGATACAAAACTCACACTTTGGCATTTGTCTCAGAAGTAGCACTTTTTATGGGAAGGTCTCTAATTGAGATGTGCATTTTATTTTACCCACAACCATTAAAATTACTGGCGCCGATTACTGAGTTTCTTTGTTAAATTGTATTAACAGAATATCGTTGCTCTATATAACTTTATAAAAGAATAGTCTTTTACATTCGACGAACTATTCCATAGTATTTGTGTGTTAGTTTATAAAAGAATAACACAATGCACTACTCAGTCATAACAGAAGAGACCGGGGTTTTAGTAAATAGGGGATCGCCATAAAGGCGAGTATACACGAATAGAACGCGGATCACGTGAGGACGCAGGAATACAGTGGCGAGCCTTTAGATAGCCTCTCTGGCTACATCACGCTATAACAATGGTTGAACCCACACTAATTGTAAGGTAGCGAAGTATTGCGAGGCACAAGTGTGCTCTATGGCAGGAACACGTGATAATTTCTAATAGTCAAATTCTATTAGCTAATGTGGTGACTCGGAGTCTCTATTTAGTTGGGATGCTTTTCTGCATGTGAGGTAGCTTGGTTAGAGAGTTAAATACATTTCTTCTCATGACTAAGAGTCAGCTTGATTATCAGGCTCCCTACCTAACACCTTGATTTTGCCTTTTTATTCAGAGATGGCACTTCCTGCTTCTACGAGGTGATATCATATTTGATCCCCATACAGGGAGACGCATTTGCATAATGTTGGCTACTTTGAAATTATGATATCAGAGTCCTTAAATGGAGCTAAAGTTGATGCGTGAAAGCACATTGGTAGTCTCTTTCTAGCATCACAAGAGTAGAAATCCCTGGTTGACAGATACTTTGCGGGCTGAGTTTTCAATCCGCAGCAATTTTCTTCAAGAATTAAGTTGTGAATAATAGAGACTAGTCATATCCTCGTAATCGTCGGCAAAAAGGCTCTAAATAGCGGTTTGTCTGGCGGTCATGTTAGAGTGCACTGGTAAGAGAGGCGGTAGTGGGGGTTAGCTGATTATTGCTCGGCGCTAAGAGGTGTATCCTTTTTCATGATTATTGTCTCGATGATTTCTCTCTTCACATATATATTCAGAGACCTACTCGGCTCGAATTTATCCATAGCTATTACAAATTTATTTCCTAACGCAATGTGTCTCACAAGTTAGCGTCTCGAGAATTTATAAGTACTTACTCAGACACATCTAACCTTGGCCTCATAGAATTCATCGAAAACCTCGCCATATATTATGCGCAAAATAAAAATCGTGACTGTAGTAAAAACAGGTTCAGACCGGGCAATTTGAAATAGAGCGCAAGCACTGTGGGGTCCTTTACAGTTTCTTCAGTATTTAAGGCAAGTTAATTTTTCCCACATGTAGTTGCAATTAGAAATGAGACTAATTTCTTCCCGCAAAGATTGGGGCATATGTTTCATTTCCCTTTGGTCCCCTAACAGATCATTTCGGGGGCTGTACCAACCGTTTGACATTTGAAAGCACAAATCATCTTGGGTCGGCACGAGGCACTACCATTCCTACGTGCGAACAACTGTATCACTTTTCGCTAGACTCTCTCCAATATTTCTATTAAATACGACCTCTTCTAGTTGAACCCGAAGACTAGCCAATGGATAATTGTCTGTATCTAACGTTGGCGTAATAAAGTGGTTCAGTACAGTGGATACCTTGAATACGTGAGTCTGCAGTTCCTGACTTAAAGTGCGTTTCCCCGGACGATGTGTAAGTGGAGAAAGTGCTATAATATTGCTATCTGGTGTTACGAGAAAATCGCTTTTCCTCTGTTTGTTGGAGAATATCTTCCAATCAAATGACCGCTGTGTTCTTTCGTCTCTCTGAATATTAGGACAATTCCAAACTAAACCGCACATAACACAGTTGGTTATTCTCGGTTTGAATTTCAGAACCGTTATCTTCTGCCTGCATTCATTTGGATGAATAGGATTTGTCTTTACCCTCTCATAATAAATCCATATCAGGCAAGTAGAAAAACTAGAGGATTAGTATTCTTTGATAAGACATAAGCCACGATTTCTACAGTAAAAGTATGTACATGTACCACAAATGGAACTCAATCCTAAAAATTGGAGAATTGTTTTCGGTCTGAGGCTGTAGCTTTTTTGTACTTACACGCACGTATGAGACCCCCATTCCTCCACCATGGTCATATATTGGTTTCGCACTTCGGAAAGGGGTCTTCACCTCCTTGGGCTTTTTCGAGGTGCTCTTAACGAGAGGAATGGCTTCGCGTGGCGATACGAGAGGGTCTAGCTAGTTTGGAGCAGCATCTTCAACCTTTGTTAGCGCGGCGACCTCGCAAAAGGAATCTGGAACTTACATTAGGTAGACTTATCTACACAATTCTTCGCCGGGAATTTGACATGTCTGGTGCATTACTGAGATACGAGCGGGTATAGACAGCGTAATCGAATATGGTACTCTAAAACACAGAATGGACAACGATAGCCACTCTTCAGTTATAATATCTCAATGCGAACTAACCATAACTAACTGGGAGGGCCTATTCAATGCCGTATTAACGTGTGATGACTCGCGGGCGCCGTTGGGTGCACCATTAGCTCTGAGGGTGATTTTCCGAGGGAGTTTTGACGCTGGTCGACTCTCTGTAATCAGAGCTAGAAATAATATTCTTGCTAGTACAAAAGGACCCCTCCAAGGTGTAGGGAGTATAGGGAAGACAGCATAGGAAGTACCAGGTCTAGATGTAGTAGGCGAGATCCAAAAGAGTTTGTCGGTAGGGTACGAGGCTGCGGTAACTTATTGAATAGAGGTTTTTGAGCATGAATTTGTCTGTGATTCTTGATCGGTGATTTCACATCATGTTCATCGTGTCTGTTTTTTTTAAATCTTCTTATACACAAATCTCATTTCCTAGTAATAGTAAAATATAAGGCCGTTTATTTCTATAATATACTCAGAAATTTATAGTGGTTTGTTAGTATCGTGGACGACTATGGGATATCAAACTTCGTTCTTAAGGGTTGCATGTGTGAATCAGGTAAGAATACTCATAACAATGTGTGCAAGTGAAGGCAAATGAGGTGCAAACTGATCATGTATAAAATATCTTCCCGCGATGGGTCTTATCTTGTTCCTGGAACGGACATATACAGTCCCTCTTTTCTCCTAAAGGACAAAACCTTAAATCTTCAAGTTTGATTTGTATAAATGCGTGCCATGTCGATGGCGCAAAACAGTTCACCTATCAGTCGCGATCAAGTTCACGAACGATCCTCCAGTAGACCCACAAAAACCGCATCCGAGACTATCGGTTCCACCAAATCCGTAGAATCGTGACTTAGCTGTGCGCGAGTAGAGTGGTGGGCTGTGAGAGTATTACTAAGGTCGAAATGTTACGACAGAATCTTTTGCAATCAGAAGCTCCCCCTGGGCTGCTGTAATCCAGTCCCGAAGATGCCTCAAAAGCGAAAACTGATTATATACTGTGTATGTTGATACTGCTACGTAAAGTATGTCCTGAGCTAACGCTGTGTTTTGATTTTGCTTCTTAAGGCTCGTTTAGAAACTGCTTGTCTATTTTTACTACCATTCTTACGTAGTATCACTTAAACGGCATGACACTAAACAACGTGGGCTCGAGACCACCTTGAATAGTCCTTCTACTATAGATAGTGGCATAGTTAGAGTCTGGCATTTTGAGTTTCATCTTCTCTAAGTCCAATATTGATCTTAATAGATCATACTACTCAAACCCCCTATTTCCGCCTGGGTGTGTATCCTTAATAAAGTAGACTCCCCACCTATATGAATACGCTTTTAGTTAAATCATTATTATTTCTATATGACACATTACCTATTTAACTTCTTTGTATTTGATATATTTACTTTTTGCTTTCACATTTATCCCTTCACTTATGGATTTTCTTGTTTTTATTTTAAATATTGTTCACACTTTGATATTATATAATATTTTATCTCACAGTTGATTTACTTTTACGCCGAATCAGATTTTTACTAAAAAGATAGTCATTGTTGTAATGAGCTTTGTTCCAATTGCCTTTACTTTGTACAAAATATTCAAACTCCAATGTACAGTTATTTTTCTCTACTTTTTTTCTCTTTTCGCGTATATGATTCGAGCGGTTAAGTTGGGCTTCCTTATTTAATGCAGACCACTGACCTATATCATTTCTCTATTTTTTTATCTCCTTTTTTTACATTTAACGATTTTCCAAGAGTATACTGGAGTTTTGCATTGTATGCCTTTATTTTTGCTTTTCTTCTCAGAAATCAGTAGTTCATTACTTACGGTCAGCCGTAAACTTATGCATTCTCCGCAGTATCTTCGCTCAGGCAGTGTCGGTCGCAACCCTTGAGTGTGTCCCAAGTCATTGCGCCTAAGCCAACCAGAGAGAAAAGATTATCTAGTGCAACTAAAAAAGCACCCCGTACTCACCCTTTTCAACACTATAGATTATTTTTTAAATGCAAGCCGCAGCTGGATCTCGGTCGAATTAATTGTCAAAATCGTTTCGTTTAAACAATGATTTTCGAACTACATTTCACGACTGTTAACTCCACAACTCCTTTCCTTAAGTGGTTGAAGTTTACAATCAGTTAAAAACATCTCGTCGCACCAACAGCTCACCCACAGTCCTCCGTTATGGGCCTGAATGTAACTATATTACGATCTTCCGCTCTCTCTGCGGTTGGGTATTGCGAGATGTTGTTTATGGTATATAGCTTTGCATAGCCATTTACGAGTTCATTCCGCTACACTGAAGCCTTTTTCTTATAATTAACTGAGAACTGAGCACTAGCACTTGCACTATACTTTTTTTCAAACAGCGTAAAGAGAGGATAAGATCTAATTACCTAAACCCTTGTCTTTTTTACACTTGCATGAGATATCAAACTTAGAGCACTTCGCTAGTAGCAAAGAACGGTCGCTCTTGGTCCAGAACAAATGATATCGGTATTATTAATTTGCTCCGTCATATAATACCATACTCTCGGCTATCAGCAAATTTTGCTAGATTATATTATATACATGAATATCTGGATCGTAATCCTCTTTTAGCCTTATCTATATTGAGATCGCTACAGCTTTTTGTAGATTCCTAATCCACGTTGCAATTACCCTGGTTGAAAGATCCGTGTAATTGGCGATAATAATAATAATATTTTATATATTATATATTTATATTATCTATTATATATTATATTTTTGTTTATATTATTGAATATGTTATTTTATGTTTTGAAGGAGCATGACCCTTTTAAAGTATATTATTCGATAAGTATATCATCCAATATATTTTATTTATATATATAATATATATATATTTTTGGAATTATAATTATTTTATATATTATATTTAATATATTATTATTATATTTATTTTTTTTTTTTTGTATCTAATTATTTATTTATTATATTTGATATATATATTATATATATTAATATATATATTTATATAATATTATTATTATTATTTTTATATATATTATATATTATATAATATATATTATATATTTTATATTGTTATATAGTGTATATTTATTTTTTCTTATATATTCTTATATTACTTTTATTTTTTATTATATGTATTATATGTTTAATGTTTTACGATACCAATTTATTCAAAAAGCTCTATAATTTTTTCACATCATTAAAATTTGAAAGACTTTATTGTTCTTAATTTGGCTCGCTTGTTCTTCATTTAGCATTAGTCGGTGAAAATATTTGTTATATTTAAATTCCTGTTCTCGTATGAGGTACTCAGTACGAATTTTTAATTGGAAAATGAGAAAATAATATAAGATATAGACTGTAAAGGAGAATCTTTAAACATCTTTACCAAATCTTTAACAACCTACTTTTGCAGGGAGGTTAACATTTTAACGGTAAAGTTCTGTTCGACTTTCCGAACTTCAGATCTTTACCAATTTTTCACTTATTAACGAAGATATATTCATGATTGGCTTAAGTTCGTTAAAAAAGCACTGGAAAGGCTGCGTTCTATGCAATTTACGCCTACAAAGAGTATCTCATCAACAGAAGGGTACTTTTGTTACTTTTTATATTTTTCTTATTTGCATAATATTTTTAACTTATGTTTGTTATAACAAAATATAATGTTAGAAATATGGATTTATTCTAAAATTACCATCCCTCATTATATTAGAGGTGGCTTGCTCACAAATGCAACTCATTCCCCCTAGCAAGACGTATCCCTATATATATTGGTGAATCCCCGAGAAGATCCCAGTACTTTCAATCATACGCCTTCTGAAACAACTTTTAAATGAAGTAAAAAGAAAAAACATTTTCTAATTCAATACTAAAATTCCCAATCTCAGATTATGCACTCAAAAACATTGACTTTCAAGCCAATGATATACATTTTATTCATAATCGAACTACTTCAATTTACTTCCTTTTTATATTAATTATTTTGGAAATAATTTAAAACAAGCTTTTCCACAACTTTTCATCAAGTTCGAGGATTTCATCGCTTAGACAATATGCCAAACTCTTCTCTTTTACGTTGTATGGTGAATTTCTTTCTAATTCATATTTTCAAAGTTTGGATTTATGGTGCAAAAAAATGCATTATTAAATTACTCATTTTTATGAATTGCTCCTCAGGGAACTTTGATCCTTTTTCGTTAATTCTAAATGGTTTCTGTGATCGCTCCCTTTTATGTATTCAAGAAAATTTAATTCAAAATTGAATTCCATCAAATTTACCAAGCACTTAATCGCCTTTCTTTTATTCATATGGTATACTTCCATTTAGCGGTTATTGGATTTTCTTTTTCCATCATTTTAATGTTTGGATTATGAGGCAGAAATTTATTTTTTGAATTCATCCACTACGAACATTGATTCCTTTCGAATTTATCTTTAATATGGTTCTGGTGACTCCTCCTTTCTTTATGTATGACAAATTTTTTCATAATAAAGATCCTAAACTTTCAATAGTTCACTTCGTTCTCTTTACATATTAGTCAAGCAATTGCTTATCTTCTCTCGTTATTCTACCATACTTTGAACTACGGTGCGCATTTTGGTCTAATTAATTCAAGATACGTTTTAGAAACGTCTTATTTATCTGTGTCTATTCCTTGGATTTATATGGTATCGATCTATATGTGGTCTTTATTTAATTCTGTGAATAATTCAATTGTCTTCATATGTTCAATTTAATTATAGTAGTAACATATGAATATTGCAGTCATTATCATTTGTTTATGGTTTGTTTAATATCTTGTGCAATCTTCTTTCTGTCTTGTGTTTTAATATGCTTTCTTTATTTATTTCTTTGTATATATAACATTTATTGTATTTATTATGTTTATTCAAATAACCTGTATTCTTAGATCTTCGGATGTAACCAGTTTATGCTCGTTATTTGTAATATTCCTTTCAATATTTCATTGTATATCTATTTTGCCTTCATCTAAACTGTTTACATGTCTCTTTATGTTTATTTGCACATATTAATTAAATTGTTTGCATTTGAATAGTTACTTTTTATATGTATTTTTATTATTATTTATTGTATAATTATTATATTTACATACTTTCTTCACTCTCGTGTTTGCCGGGCAGGATAGTTAATGTAGCCACTTCCATTATAACTTTGTATTAAAAAATCTTTTTTTATATGTACGGTACTTATGCTAATGATTTGCCGTTCGTAGCGTAATATTTAGCATAATGTTCGAAATGAAACAGTTATATAAAATCCTTTCCGTTTGAGATACTCTTCAGTCGTCAGTTTATCAATTATTAAGAATCAAAAGTAAAATCTCACTCAAGTACTTCTCTTCAGAAATCTTCTCTCCGGTCAAGAAGCGATAATACTCAAGGAAAGGTCTGCGACTGAATTTCCGATCACAAATTTTCTCGGCCGCTAAACGAAGAAATCTGAGTTGCAAGTTCGAAAAATCGGACACTGGAAATTGGCTGCGAACTATGTCTAATTCGCCTACAAAGAGT
>JABUQX010052380.1:0-30000 GCA_015478945.1 Trachelipus rathkii
ATATATTTATAACTGCATAGTGATATACCTGTAAATAGCATAATAATAATATTATATATAATAATTAATAATGAATAATATAATAATAATAAATAATAATATAATAATAATAAATTAATAATAATAATAATAATAGATATATATATAAAATTAATAATAATATCATAATTATAATAATAATAATAATAATTAATAATAAATATAATAATATAGAATTAATTATATAATTCATATTATTTAATTTAAATCAATAATAATATTTACTGAGATATTATTACAATTATAATAATTGTATATAATATAATCTTATTCTAATTAATAATAATTAATAATACTCTATATAATTTTATAGATTATATTTATAATATATCCATATAATAATTACATAAAATATATATTAGTAATTTATCTTCAATCCACTACCAATAATGGTAATTATTGTAACCACGTGTAAAGATATAATATTCTACTACACATAACTACTTACTTACTACTATCTACTAAATATTAGACTAATAAATAATAATTAATCATTGAATCAATACATAGATCAGATTCCTAAATAAGATTAAGTCATATACATAATATAATATATAAATTAATAATAATTATTTAATGTAATAATATAATAATAATAATACATATTATAATATATATAACGTCTTAGATTTTATAGAAGAAGAATGCCTGAGTTTGTTATTTATTAATATTTATTCAGATAATAAATTTTTATTTTTCTAGCAAAAGATTTAGTAGAGTTTTCGGTTTTGATAATAATAAATAACCTAATCGATCGACACAGTAATAATAAATTATATAAAATAATAATATATAATAATAATAATAATAATTTAATAATAATAAATTAAAACCAGAAGACTGAATTTGCATAAACCAACTAGATTCTAGTTAGCAGGTTGGCACACATAAAAAAAAATCAAATTATTTAAATCAACTGATTTTTTTAGCGTAATTTTTTTTAAAAATCATGATTTTTTATATTTTTTTAAATTTTTTTTTTTATTATTTTTTAGGCAATTTTTTTTCTAATTAATAATTAATCCTAGCTTATCACCTAATTAATGATAAGTAATTTCATCTATAGTGATAAGTAAATTCATCAATGTAGTTTCAAGTCTATTTTTAATAAAGAAATAAAATTAGGTGCTCAGAAGATTAGTACAGTAAATTATATACTATTACATACCTATATTTATTTCTAAATCTGTATGTAGTTTTATTATTATTATTATATTATTATTATTATATTATCTTATTTATATTATATATATATAATAGTATATATGTGTATATATATAGATAAGTATATATATATCTATATTATATATATATATATATATATATTATATATTATATGTGTAATTTATATATATATATTAATTATAAACTACAACCCTAAACGAATATTAAAAAAACTGTTAATAAAAAAAAAGCAGGTTACAAGGAAGTAAGATATGAACTAACAACTTATTATTTATTGGTAATATTAGGATATTTAAACTAATTTTATAAAAATATATAACTTAAAAATTTAATTTCATTAAAATAATTAACAAATAAAAAAAATAAAAAATAAATCCCAGCCTTAGAGTATTGATAGCTACCGGTTGGAGTGTGTAAAATATTGTTTCAATATTTAAATGTTTTCGAACTTATAGAGTCTGAAGGTCATTTTATACATGATATTTGTTCTATATAATCATTTTCTACTATTTATTTTTATGCATGTATCATAAGATAGCTAGTGTCATATTCAATTTCCTGAATCTTTAAGATTAATATTCAGATTAAAAGTAGAAAAGTTCTCGTTGAGTCCGGCCGGAACCCTTGATAAGTTAATTCCGGCGGAACCGGAACTTCTAGTTAAAATCGACGGTTTCGGCCGAAGTTCCGGCGCGGAACCTGTTCCGGTACTCCTACAAGTTTTATATATATATATATGAGTATACTCACTGTAGTATAGGTGAATAATAACTATTGTCTATTATATAATAATTACATAATATATAAATTTAATAATATATAATATAATAAGTCATTTAACTTTTATATTAATAAGTAATTTTATTATATTTCTACTATATATAATTATTCATATATATAATATATATATATATAATATTATAAGCTGAGATAATATACTATCTACATACTAAGTAATGTATATGCAATACTATTGTATTATATATACTATAACCGACTGTGTTGAATTTCCCACCTTCTAGACATGCAGAAACCAACTATTATAAAATATTATATTATATGCATTAATTATATATATATTATTCATCGATATATATATATTGTTATTGTAATAATAATTTTTGGACATTAAGTGAAACTACATGCATCATGTGTAATTATAAAAAATAAATCAAAAGAATTTAAAAGCAAAAAATTGCTTTTTTTTGGGTGGGGTGCTGGGACATAGTATTATATATTGTTAATCAAAATATTTATTAAATGATAAAAAGGTATTTACAAAAAATAAAAGAGCAAAATAGTAGGAGGGCTCGAGACGCACAGGGAAACAGTCAGAGGGTAACGATATTTCCATACACAGTAAAGGAGGAGAAGGACGAGAGTAATTCGCACATCACGCGACGCAAAGTGGCCCAAAATGAACAAAAGCGGGGGTTGCCGGAGACCCTCGCCGGCGGACGGGGGTGTGAATTAGTCGCTATTTCCCTGCCCGATAGTTTCCCGAAGTGCGAGAGACCGACTCCGCTGCCATTCTGGTGCGGTATATCCCCTTTGTGGGTGTTCTTTAAGATATGAAAAGCAAAAACAATATTTAATAGAAAAGTCTATTTATTTAACGAGTAACCAATAAAATGTCTCTAAATAGGCTTCTATCATATTGACCTACATATAGATATTGTATTAACAATTATTCGATTTTTTATTGATGTGATTATGTATCTCATATTATATTCTCATGACAATATTAAATTATATATATTATAATTGAATAATTATATATAATATATTATAGAGATAATATATTTTGTATATATATAAGTTAAGATATTATATATTAATATCTTTGAGATATATAATATAAGAATAATATATATATATATATATTACTATTATATATATATATATGGCGCACTATATATATAGTGATTATATATTATATATATAATTATGCATATATATATATTAGAAATACTCTAATTTAATTATATACTCTCGATTATATATGTGATAGATATCGCTAGATAATCGGTATTTAATGCGATATATCGATATCGAGCACTTGGCGCGGCCAGAATGTAAACGTTTCCATAATACTCAACTATTTATAATATTTATAGTATACTATATATATAATATATATACTTATTATATATATTTATATGTATATATATTATATATCACATAAATTACTATATATATATATATATATAATATATTTATTATATATATATAATATATTAGGATGGGTCTGGTTATAATAGGGTAACCGATATATATCGAACGAACGATGTCATCGATTTTTTTTCGATTATTTCTAGGCAATAGTGCCTTGTTATTTTCCAAATATTTATATATATATATTTTTTTAACGAAGGGATATACCCAGATATTAATCGCATTAGATAAAGAGTCAGGGTCTAATCAGCACTCAGCGGGACGACGGGGGGGACTTCGTCCCTTCTCTGTCTCCCCCGTCGGCTCGAGCGCCCTAAAAATCAATTGTAAATTTATATCTTTGTGTGTGTTTAGAGTTAATACTAAATAATTAACATGTCCAATTAAAGCAACATGTGGCAATAATTCTGCTCGTTCTAACATATAGAGGCTTTAGCTAACAGCGTAACAGAGGAAAGGTTGAGAAAGTTAGTGATTCTGCGATTGCATATATTTCATGACATTTTTATTGTAACTTTCTTTTAAAGTGATTAGGTGATGGGAACTTATTGATTTAAGAAGGGTAGTTGCAGGGCGAATATAGATATTCGAACGAACGATTGTAATCGATTTTTTTTTTCGATTTATATATATATATAGGCTCTTATATATATTATATATATATCGTGATATATATATATATAGTATATATGTATTAATATATATTATATACTATATATATTTAGATGTTTAAATATGTAATGTACTGTCTCTAAACTATCTATAAATAATATATATATATATATATACTATATATATATATTATATATATATATATATATATATATGTGTGTGTGTGTGTGTGTGTGTAGAAGTGTATGTATGTGTGTGTATGTGCGTGCAAAAGAAATTCTAAATTAAATTAGTTTCCTAAATAATACTAAAAAAATGTTAAATAATGAATTTTTAATAGAATTTTCAATGATGAGTTGTAAAAATTTGGATCTTCACTTCAAATATATATATTACTTTTTAAACATAAATTTCAACCACTGATTTTAATCTCAAATTCAAGACGGTGTATTTTAATTTAGAATTAAATTTGAAATTTTGAATTATAACTTTGATTTTCATACTTTGAATTTAAACTTTGATAATCAAACCTTGAATTTTTTGTTTTGAATTTTAAATCATGAATTGCAAACCTTAAAATTTAAACCTTGAATTTCAACTTTGAATTTCAAACTTTGAATTCTAAATAAACCTTGAAGTTCAAATTTTGAATTAGAAACCTTGAATTTAAAACCTTGAAATTTATACTTTGGATTTTAAACTTGAAATTTAAAATTGAATTTTAAACTTTGAAATTAAATTATAACCTTGTATTTAAACCTCGAATCTTAAACCTTTAATTCTAATTTAATATTGAATTTTATAATTTGAATTTAAAATTCTGAATTTTATACCTTAACTATCAAAACTTGAATTAAAAATCTGAAAGAATAAAACCACTGCATAGAAATGGGCATATCAATTTAAAAGCCTTGACTTAAAAAAACTTAAATTTAAACCTTTTATCTGAAATCTTGAATTTCGAACTTTGAATCTTTCCTCAGAGGAAAATTAATTTAAATATTCTTCATAAAAAAATCATATTTTATTTCATTCCTCAGAAGAATTTCAAATTCTTTCCAATAAACGACTCGAAGAAAAATTTGTTTGAAATATATTTTTGAAAAAAGGATTTTAATAATTATTTTGACATCTGAGAAGTATTTTATATAATATTTATCTTATATATATCTGATTCATTTTAACTTATATGATTATATATATATATAAGCGTTAAGTTGAGTTTTTATTACGTATAATTAAATATTAATATATATATATTTGGGTTGCATATAATAAATAATTACATATTAAAGTTATTTATTTCCATTTACTTATATATATATATATATATATATATAATCTAGTTAATATTATATGTGCTTATATTATATATATATGATTATACATTTATAGATATTATATTTATATATATATTTTATTATATTATTATATTATTATATATATATATTATATATATTTATATTATATATGTATATTAAGGATATATACTATATATAATAATATATATATATATATTAATAATGTTATATATTAAATATAATATTATATATCCTATAATAATAGGTATAGGGAACTCTTCCTGTTCTTTATCGATCTTCTCGTTAGTATTTGATTTTTTTTTTTTGTTTTTTTTTAATATACTATTTCTAGTATACTGTATCCTAACATCATTTTCTCCTTACCTCTTTCCATTTTGCAAAAATATATTAGGACCTTTTACGTTTTTACAACTACGTCAGTTTTAATTTTTTTTATTTTTAAACTAAAGAAATACGGGCCAAAGTTAAACCGCAAATTGATGGCTAGGAGTTCGGGATCTCTCTTGCCTTCAGGGCCGAACTACAGGGTAGTGACTATTTCCCCTCTCGGGGAGGGTCTCCGGAACCCCCGCTCTTTGGTATTTGGGTGTTGCGGGGTTCCTCCCCTCCCACTACGTGGTATGGAAAACGTCCCCCCCTCTGTCCCCCCACGGCGGCTCGAGCCCTTAATTTTTTTTTTTACATTTTTGTAAATAGCTTTATATCATCTGATTCCAAATATGTAATTTTGGTTTTTTCTGTAAATGTCGTACTTTTCAAGATATTTCATTTATGAAAGAAATATATAGGCTATATTTATAATTTTTTTTTTTACATTTTATAATAATGCCTTATATCGCTGATTTCGTCAATATGTAATTCGGATTTTCTGTACGTTCGTACTTTTCGAGATATTCATTTTTGAAAATTATATTATTACATAATTATGTTGATATTTTAAAAAATTATTTAAAATATTTCGAACGTTTGAATCATGTCCGTTACCACTGGAATTCATTGTTGGTATCATATATATAGTAGCAATATATTAATAAAAAACAAAAAAATTAAAACTGACTGAGTCGTAAAACAGAATAGGACCATAAATATATATATAATCTAAGTTATTATTGCTGTATATTAGTATTTAGGATTAATAATATATAGTATATATATATATATATAGAAGCGTTTTTATATTATTTATATATAATATATTATATATTATTTATAATATATTATATGTTATTATTAATATTATATATATATATATATTATATATGTATATACATATGATATATATCCATATAATTATTATAATCTCTATATTATATATATAGTATATATATTTATATATATTAGTTTGTATAATATATATATAATAATCTGTGATATTTTTAGATATTATTTAAATCTATGCATAACATATATAATATATATTATTTATATATATATATATATATACTATAATATATATATATATTTATATTATATATATAATTAAAATAAATATATATATATATGTGTGTGTGTGTGTGTGTGTGTGTGTTGTGTGTGTGTGTGTGTGTGTGTGTGTGTGTGGTTGTGTGTGTGTGTGTGTGTGTAGAGAGAGAGAGAGTAGTTAGATGAGAGAGAGAGAGAGAGAGGAGAGAGTAGAGAGGAGATGAGAGAGAGAGAGAGAGAGAGAGAGAGAGAGAGTGAGAGAGAATTGTGTATATGTTTGTAGTTGTGTGAGGGTGTGTGTATGTGTGTGTGTAATATGTGTCAGTTCTCCCGGTCGAAAAACCATTATACAATTTTCTCCTTGCTCTTTCAAGAACTTTGATTCTTTCAATTCTTTCTTTCAATCTAATGGCAAGACCTCTCTTCATTTCTCTTTATCCTTAACCCACGTCCATTGTCGATGTTCTATGGAGTCGCTTGAGTTGGTTCGACTGACATTAATTAAATGGTAAAATAGATGAAGGAAGGATGGTAGTAATGGCGAAAAGTAGCATGAGACGTTGGTACCGCATTACATAGTGTAATTTCTTAAGTTCTATTACTTATCGATTTCATACGCTGATAACAAGTGAGACTTTAAGAATGCCCCTATTTTTTATACATTCAAACTGAATTTAATGTTAAAATTATTTGATCGTAAGATTTCATTATTATATATTATATATATAGTATACTATAGTTATAAGTCCTTGTAAATGTTTTTGCAAAACGACGAATTTGTTAAATTGTTAGATAACTATATTTCCAAGTGTCCTCCGGATGATTCGGAGGTATGTTGATGGGATATTATAGTTAATTTTATGTTGGTATTTTTGTTACAAATTTTAAATAGGTTAGGAAGATTTATATTCATTGATTCATAGTATAGGTAGTGTTTTTGTTTCTAGGCACGGGGTATGGATCCCCTTTAACAAGTTTCCTTGAAGCATGGGGCACAGACCCTCTTATAGATTCATCTTTACAAACAAAATACTGGATGAGGATTCCTTTTACTTAAAAAAATGGAATAGGAAAGACGTAACTATAACTATATAAATAAAACAGTTTATCACCGTGTTTTTGTTGATTATATAGTAGCAACAGATGTCAAGTTCTAGTGTTGACGTTTTCTAGACATTTGTGTTACTCTTATTTTTCTAAATCCCTTTAGTTTAGGTATTTGATAGTAATGTGCTGGTTTAGGCTAGAATACACAGATATATTATATATAAATATTATATATATATTTTATATTATAATATATATATAATAATATATATTATATATATATATAAGATAATATCTTATATTAAATATGTTATTAAATATATTTATATTAGTCATTGATAAATACTTTAAATGCTAGGTACGTCCATACGTTTGTGCTCCGAAACCGAGTCGCCTTTAGTCGCGTGTGACTTAGGCACGTGACCTCGGGAAACGACTTGGTTTGGTGACACAGACATACGCACAAAAGGTGATTCAAAACGACAAATTTTTCATATATACTTTAAATATATATATATATTAAACCTTTTGTTATTTATATATATATATATATATATATATATATATATATATATATATATACTTATATATATTATATTAATTACTATATATATATATATATTATTATATATATATATTATATATAATATTATAATATATATATATATTATTATATACTAAGGCATAGTCTGTAAAAAGTGCAGAATTTAGTGGTGGTCTAAAAATTAATTACTTACTTTGATTCGATTGGGACTTTAATCCCCTTCAATAGTAGGCGCCCATTGCGCCTACACCACTTAGCCCAGCCGTATTCTTTCCACACTCTTCGAAAACAATTCTGGTATAGGTCTTTTTGAATGGTGTTCAACTCCGCGGATACCGTCGTCATTCTGCATATACTCGTTCTACTCTGAAAACGAATCTCACTTTCAATGGTGTTCTCTTCAATCTGTCGGAATATATATGATGTATATGATATAAGGAGCCATGTCCTGGTGAGTAGGGAAGTTGGCGGAACTGACACTCGAAATTCCATGTTCTTAGCCAGATAAGTCTGAAATCAATTGAGATGAACATGAGATGGAATATTTGTCGTGATGACAGGACATTATTAGACCACTATTAATTTTATGTGTGTGCTCACATGATAGATATGGTCTTTTTGCTGCGAATTGTGCTTCACGAGTGTCTCTTCGTGACATGAAGACGTGTCTTTGATGTAACTCTTCTTTTGTCAACTGTTTGTCCTTCCAGGTGACTGTACTTCGTGATGCAGCAATTCAGGATAATCAAAAGACACTGTGTTAGCATCACGTTCATTCCGAGGCAGTTTGTTGACGCTCTACAAGAAATGCATTAGCGTTTGTTTAATATCCTCGTTCACAAAGAGATCATCTTCTTTGAACGAATAAATCTAAATTTTTCTGATGAACACGTACAACAGTCACTTCACTTGACTGCACTGTAGCGAACGATTTGGTTCACCGGAACGCCGAGAAAAATTTCGAGCATGCGCATTAAACTTTCTTTTTCAAATGTGCATAGTAACCCAATGATAGCATCAATACCTTGCGTGGATAAATTGAAGGTCGAGATACTTTTTAGACGGCCCTTATATATATTATATATATATATTATATATTAAATACATAGAAACATCCGATTTTCTTTGGAATATAGTAAAATGCATACATCAAGTGTATCAATTGTAAATACATATATATTAATAGTAAATATTATATATATATTTATATATATAAATATCCATCTATATATTATTCATTATTAAAGAACATTTTAAATTTACATACATAAAGTTACTAAATTAACACTTACTAGACTTTCGAGAGGACATACCGCCTCTTCTCATTTAGGTTCACAAAATAAAACATTAAATTAGGGACAAAATAGTCTAATAATTAGTTTGTTGATCAGTAGTGATTTGTTTAGATTTTTTATAAAGCTAATAAACATTTTAGAAAAAAATTATGAATAGAATTGTATAAAATTTATACATAGAGTTCATTGGCAATTGAAAATACTAAATATTTTTACTATTGTTTAAATCAGTAAGCTACTAAGAACGTTGTGTTGGTCCTCACGGAAGATATCAGTACTATAATTGTAATATTGAGAGAGAGAGATTGAGAAGGAGAGAGAGGAGAGAGAGAGAGAGAGAGAGAGAAGAGAGAGAGAGAGGAGAGAGAGAGAGATTGATGAGAGATTGGGAGATGTGGTACAGGAATGAATTATTGTCACAAATTTTAAGAAAATAAGAATGTTCATACCGTCTTCTTTTTAGATCATTAGGTTCCCATATATAAATAATACAACTTTGCAGGTTAATGCAACATTTTATTTCAAAATTTTCTCTAGCTCTAAAAGTCCGCCTACCGCAGGTCTAGAACTATGTCATTCAAAAGAAAGAAATCTTGAGTTCTGGGGAAGAGGCTGGTGAAGAGTACAAAGAACATAGAATATTTTAACATTTCCACTTGGTCGGGAAAACATAGGAACACACTTTTACCCAACTAAAGTAGTTAATACAGTAAAGTGAAAGAAACTCCCCATAGATAGATACATACATTGATAAATAGATATGAATAGATATGTAAAAATATTATTGGTAGTTAAATTTTTTACAATAAAATATATATAAGAAAACTAATATATATTTCTAGATATGTATATCCCATCAAAAATTAACATGAAAATAAATTGGCATATTTGAAGATACTGTACTGTGACTTTTTTCTGAAAAAATTTCCTAAGTTCAAAAAAATTTCTAAGTTCAGAAAGTTAATTAAATAAATAAGTTTTTTTAAAATTAAAATCTTTTAGTGACAAGCTCTGGAATTATGCCAGAGCTTGCCACTAAAATAATTTTAGTTAAAAAAACTAACTTAACTAAGTTTTCTGAACTTAGAATTTTTTTTGAACAGAAAATTTTTTCAGAAAAAAGTCACAGTACAGTATCTACAAATATGCCAATAAATTTTACCTAATGTTTAATAATAGTTTATCCGATACATTTTATTGTATAGATAAAAAGAGACCAATTATTCTCCGATCGGAAATTTAAAATATAGATTACTAATCAAGAGATGAAAATAGAATTTTTGACTTTGAATGAAATTGGATCATTACTTTTGCTATATTTGTGACTTAAAAGAAACACTTTTACTTTTTATATTCATTCAAGTATTCTTAATTGTTCTTATATCAGTGTATACTATATATATTATATATATATATATATTATATATATAATATATATTTTATATATATATATTATAATATATATATATAATATATATTATATTTATACTTATATATATATATATACTATATATTAATATATTATATATATTATATATACTATCATATATATATATATCTTTATATATATATATATTATGTATATATTACTATATATATATATATATATATATATATAATATATTATATTTTTTTATTTTTTATTTTTTTATATATATATATTATATATTTATATATATATATGATATATTATATATATAAATATTACATATATATATATATTATATATATATATATATAATATATATCTATATTATACCTTCATAACTCCTATATTATATATATATTTATATATATAACGTTATATATATTTATATATATATATATATATTTATATATTTATATATTTATATTATATATATATATTATATATATTTTATTATATATTATTAAATATAATATATATACTATATAATATATATTTATATATATATATTATATATTATATATATATAATAATATATTAATATATTAATTTATTCATATATATATATCTACATTATACTATTATATTATATATTACCTCTAATATTATAATATATATATTTAACATAACTTATACTACCTATCTTATGCCAGCCCTGCTATAACCCACTATATATTATGATATAATATTCCTTATATATATATATATATATATATTTATATAATATTTTAATATATATATTATATATATTATATAACTACTATATATATACCCTACCTAAATATATAAATATACTATATATAAATATATATATATATATATATTATATGATATAATATAATTTGTAGGTGAGTCACCGCGACGATAAATGTCTGAGCATATGATGTGGAAAGTTTATAATAATATCCATTTTAGAATACAAATGATAACCAATATTAATATATTATATATAGTATTAATATATATATAATAGTATATATTATAATATATTTATTATATATATATATATTTGTTTTGTCTATAATATAAATTTGAATATATTATATAATATATTATATATATATACATATATATATATATATTATATATATGCATACAATATTTAAGATATATATGTTATATTATATATATATATATTTATTATATATATATATATAATATATATATATATTATATATATATATTATATATATTTATAATATATTTATATATATATTTTATTATTTATATATATTATATATTATTATCTATAATTATATTATATATATATATATATATATATATATATATAAATATATTATATATTTTATATATATATAAATTGCCTATATATATATATATATATATATATATATATATATATTAGCGCTATTATATATATATTATATTATATATAATAGTATATGTCATATTCTAATATCGTGTGCGTTTGTGTGTATAATAATATATACAATTTCTTATATATATACTATATATATATATATATTTGATATATTTAAATACTTTATATTTATATTTATATTATATTGTCAAATTTTTATATTACTTATTATATATTATTATAACTTATATATTAATATATATATATATTATATATATTTTATATATATATATAATTATACTATTAATATATACTATATATAATATATACGTATTTTTTACTTATATAATATAGGTATATATATATTTATTAATATATTTATTAGTAATTTATATATTTTATATATATATATTACTATGTATATATTATTTAGAAAAATATATTCTTATATAATATTATAATTAGTGAGTGAGGTATATATATATATTTATATATATAATATTACTATATATAATATTTTCTACTAATTTATATATATAATAATATATATAATATAATATATATATATATATTATTATATATAGATAAAGGTTATAATATAATATTCGGGTGTGAGTATTATATATATTATATTATATATATGTGTGGTGTGTGTGATATACATATATTATCGTGTGGATATCTTATATTATAGAGATATAGAATCCTAACATAATATGTTGGAAATATGCAACTGTGCTTCTGTTTCAGGTTACAAGTAAAATTAACAAAACTTACTTTTCAAATTAATATTTTGCAACCTATTTCTTGAATCGCGTTGAATAAATGCTTTTTAGGTCACAATCTATCTATCATCGTAAATCTCAATTTTAGATATTTTTGTTTTTTTAACTTTTTATATTAATTTGTTATTTATATATATTGTTCCGGTACTATTTCAGTATTATTTATACGTAATTGGTCATTCTTTTTAAGACAGTTTTTTGTAAATTATTTTAATAACATAAATTATATTACATATAGCCTTATTTTTCAAAGTACTGTTTGCTGATTTAAACTATGTTAAAATTTATTATTTAATTAACATAAAAAATTACCGGAAGTACACTCTCAGACTTTATAATAATCTGATAAGATTCAATATGATTTACTTTAATAACAGCTGAAATAATTATCATATTTTTTCTTCATAAATATATATATAACCATACTATCTTCATAATATATATATATTATTATTATACCATATTATTATAATATTATATAGTATATATATTAATATTATATATATAATATATTAATATAAAAAAAATTAAAATTATAATTATAAATTATAAATAAATTATATAATCGATTCCTTGGGCCCCTAATAGTTAAATCCTATACAATTTAAACATGTTTTAAACGTGCAACAATATATATATATATATATATATATATATATATATATATACGTTATATATATATTATTAATATATATAATATATTATTATATTTAATATATATATATATATATATATATAAATATAATAAATTTATATACTTATATATATTATAATTAATATTATTATATTATAATATTATATATATATTATATAATTTATATATTTATATATACTGTAATATAATTAAATATATATACCTTGTAATATATTAGTAACTTTATCTCGGCATTTTCCCTACTACTTACATAAATAATATTATTATTAAATAATTTAGTATATATATATTATATTAATATAATAATATATATATATAATATATTTGCACGTTTGAAATATGTTTATAAATGTTTTATGGAAGATTACACTTCTTTAAGCCTTAGTATGTATTATATATATATTTATTAAATTATATAAATATTATATATATCATTCTATATATATATATATACTTATATTATATATATATATCCTATCCTAATAACCTATATTTTATAAGTATTATTTATATATATATATATATATATAATACATATTATTATATATATATTATTATATATATATACTATATATTATATATATATATATTATTATATATTATTAATTTATATATATATATTATTCTATATAAATATATTATATTATATACTATATTATATATATATATATATATTATAATATATATATATATATATATAATTATATATATAATGTAATTAAAATAAAAAAATATTTTATATTAAGTAATATAATTATTTAAAAATATTTATATAAATAATTATTATATATTATATCATAATATAATATATATATATATATATTAATATATACTATATATGAATATTATATGTATTAAAATCGTATAAATATATATACTTATTAATATATTATAAGTATATATTATATATATAATATATATATTACAGATTATCACCTCTGACGGGCAGAGTATTTTTCAAAGAAGGGACATAAAATAGAATATGGGAAAGCCACTCGAGCCCAAACGTAACGCATATTTTTCAGGTAGGCGCAGACAAAGGCTTTAAAAAAAACAAAGATACTAAATACACTAGGAAAAAACGATAATGGAAAAGAGTTCCACTAGCAAAAGTGGCTGAAAAGAAGGAGGTAACACAAAGACCGATTCTGGGGTTTTTAATCCTCACACAAAATTCAAGCGAGAGTAAGACACCCCTTATGCTACAGGGCGATGCAATAGCGGTTGAATACTAGAGGTCAATTCCCTCGAGCACCTGCCATTGTACCTATAGAAAAGAGATGTTGCACCAACGTCACGTTGCAGTAATAGAGGGTCCACTAAGTTAGAAAGTAGGGGTAGTTTATTAGCCACTTAACTGTAGACTCAACCATATCAAGAAGAAGAATATGACAACAGTGCTCCAAACAAGGGCGGATAAAGCCCATATATAACTGGAGAAGCTGTGCAGAAAAAAAATTCCCGCAACCTAAACAGAACTTCCAACTTCTTTGAGGCAGCCTTAGCAACAGCTGTGATATGAGGTTTCCAAGACAATTTGTCGTTTATTTTCAGGCCAAAAATGTTTATGTTGTTCACAGGTGAGACGTTAGAGCCTTCAAATGAGATTGGAAAGTTGGGAGGCATTTTAGAGTGGGAAATATAAAGTTAAGTTTCTAGCGAGTTGAATTTCACATGGTTGAGGTGACCCCACCGGAATTGCACCCACATCCAGAATAGAATCCAGAATAGCATCCAGAATAGAATCGGAAAGTTGCAGACGTGAGGCAATTCTAGCTGAAGAAGAGGGAGCATATTTGAAATGAGTCTAAAAATGGAGAGTTGTCATCGGCGTAAGAGTGAACAGAATTAAAAGAGCAGCAGAGGAGATTGTTGATGAAAAGTAAGAATAAAGGTAAAGATAAAAAAATCCTTGAGGAACACCACAATTAACAAGAAAGTACTAAGAGGTTACTCCATCAACGAGTTCTGATATGGAGCGATCAGAAAGAAAACTTAATTAGAGTAAGCAAAAAAAAGGAGGAAACCCAAGGGAAGGGAACAAAGAGAGCAGTGATACGTGCGATACTCGGTCGAAAGCTTTCGATATGTCAAGCGCCACCACACAAGACTCCCCATAGTCCCTAAGGGTAGAAGACCATAAGTTAGTGAGATAGGAAAGTATGTCACCTGATAACCTTGAGCGACTAAAGCCATACTGATGATTGAAAGGAGGGAATGAGACTCCAGGTGGTCCAGGAAATGAGAGTTAAGGAGAGTTTCAAAGATTTTAGACATAATATAAGTGAGAGCTATCGGACGATAGTTTGAAGAATCAGAACGGCTATCCTCCTTAGGGATCAGCTGAACATGTGTGCACTTCCATCATTATGAAAAAGTATTAGAATTAAGGTATTGAGAGTATAATTGAACAAAGGCAGGAGCCACATAACATGCACACTCCCTCAGAACACTGGGAAGAATGCCATTCGGACCACCAGCCTTCCTGACGTTCATAGATCTCAGGATCTCATAACATGATCATGTGAAACCGCAAGTAGGGACATGGAACACCTGAAAGGAGAAGGAATAGGAGGAGGGATGCCAGAATCGTCCAGGGTTGAATTAGGGGAAAAAAGTTGTTCGAAGAGATTGACCTTTTCAGAAGGAGAGTTAACTACAGATCCGTCAGAGAGAATAAGAGGAGGAAAGGCAGATTTACAAAAGTTGTTAGAAATATTTTTGGCAAGAGGGCAGAAATATTTACCAGTAGGAGAACCATAGAGGTTGGCACACTTTTCTTTAGTATAAGTGAGCCTAGCCTGTCGAATAATATCCCTGCAACGATTTCTAGAAGAATGAAAATTAGTAAGAGTGATAGAAGAACGAGTGTTTTTTCCATGCCCGTTGTACGATGTCTCTCTCTCCTGAATGGTGCGAGAAAAGACTCCATCGAACTTTGGATTTTGGGGAGAAAAGGATTTAGTTGAAAATGGAATGAACCTGCCCATCCTATCGGTGATCACGGCCGCTACCTTTTCAGCAATGACCGAAGAGTCCACATAATAAAAACAGGATTCATTCCAAGAATAGCTAGCATAAAAACCGACGCAATGCTCCCTAACTAGCCCGATTAGAGTGCCATAAAATAGGTTTAGGGCATGGTGGAGATGCTGGAGAGAAAGTATTATAATTAAGAGCTACGAGATTGTCGTCAGAGTTACCGATAAAGGGGAAAATAGTGTATCTCTATCGAGGAAGAGTAGTGGTGTAGCATAAGTCAAGCATGTTCAAGAATTGGTTTATTCGATCTGGGATGTCTGTATTTTCCTTAATTAATTGTTCCAGATCGTTGAGAATACTGAATGTTTTGGCCTCCTCCCCACCTGCATCAGTATGAGAGGAGCCCGACCACTCAGTGTGGTGTACGTTGAAATCCTCTGATTAGAAGAAATCTGCATTTGGATGGAAAGAAGTAACAGTCTTATGAGAAGTAGAAAGAAAGTCAAAAAGGGCGTGAAAATCTGTTCCATTAGGGGAGCAGTTGTAAAAATACAAGATAATGATAGTAGTAGGGAGAAAGATTTAAAGCCATAAAACATCAAAATTAGTAGATTCAAGGTTATCGAGACCTGCTACAGGAGTATTAATGATTATATAGGCACAGACTCAGCTATATATATATATATATATATATATATATATATATATATATATATATATTATATATACACGTATATTATAAATAATATATATATATACATTATATATTTATAATATATATATAATATATATATATATAATATATATATATAATATATATATATATATATATGATATATATATAATTTATATATATATATATATATATATAGTTATAGTATATATATATATATATTATTATATAATATAATATATGTAGATAGATAGATAGATAGATAGATAGATAGATAGATAGATAGATAGATAGATAGATAGATAGATAGATAGATAGATAGATAGATATATAGATAGATAGATAGATATAATTAAATTTTACCACTAAAATAGCGTTCAAATGTTAATGTAATTATAGTATATAAGATATGTAAATATCCCCTCAAAATTTAGCATGCAAAGAAATTTACCTAATATTTAATAACGGTCTATTCGATACATTTTATTGTAGATAAAAACAGACCAAATATTCTCCAATCGGAAATTCAAATAAAGATACTAAGAAAGAGATGGAAAGAGAATTTTTGACTTTTCAAGGAAATTTTGGTTATCTTTTACTGTATTTGTGACGTAAAAGAAGTTATATATATTTTTTGAGACATTCACATTATTTTAAAATGTGTTTTTTTTTTGTGATATATATATATATATATATATATATATATATATATATATATATATATATATACATATATATACTATATATTATATAATATAATATATATATAATATATATATATATTATATAGTAGTATAAAGAGGAATATTGACGGCCGGAAGTGAAATATCGACCCCGGAATAGTGAAAGAATTTTTTAATTACCGTGTGAATTTCCACCCTTCCACCGACGAAAAAAACCGAAGTTTTTTTTTCGAAACAATAAAAATTAATAAATTAATAAATAAATTAATAAATAAGGAATAAATTGATAAATATAATAAGTAAATAAGTAAATGAATAATTAATAAATAATAATTAATAAATAAATAATAAAGTTTATGCTTATATCCGTTTATTGTAAACTGATAGTTATTTCATAAAACAGTACATTAAAAAAAAAAAAAAAAACATTATAAATTAAAAAAAAAAAAAATTTAATATATATATATGATTTAATATAATTATATATATATATATATATATATATATATATATATATATATATATATATATTAATATATTATATATATAGTATATATATATATATGTATATTATATTATATATAATATATATATACATACATGTTTTATTCCTCGTGACATCATAACTCTATACCACGCATAACGCACTACGTATACCGCACACGCAACACACACACACACAATCCTTTTAATATATATATACTATATATATAATATATATATATAATATATATATATAATTATATATATAATATATATTTATATATATAATATATATATATATTAAAAAATAAAAAAAATATAATATATATATATATATATATATACGCGTATACGTACTTACATGCATGGAAAGGTATAAACATACACGCGGGCGCGCGCACATACATACGTATGTAAATTTTTTCATCTATTGCCATTCAAGTCATTTTTTTCTAAAAATTGTCATGTTTTTACATTACACTAAAGCAGTAAATCAGTAATCAAACTGGCCCTCCTCACCCCTTCCGTGATCTATTAATCTATTGATCTATTGATCTATTGATCTATTGATCTATTAATTCAAGTCATATTTTTTTACTAAATTGCCATGTTTTACATACACTAAGCAGTAAATAGTAAATCAGTAAATCAAACCACCATCCAACCACCCTCTTTTCCAGTCGTGATCTATTGATCTACTGATCTATTGATTCAAGTCACATTTTTTGCTAAAATTGTCATGTTTTACATACACTAAAGCAGTAAATCAGTTAATCAAACTACCATCCAGCCACCCTCCTACCCTTCCATGATCTATTGATCTATTGATCTATAGATCTATTGATTCAAGTCCATATTTTTTTATAACATAACACCAAAAACTTTTAATTTTATTTTTGTTTTTGTTTTCTTTAAACTTTTCATGTTTATAACTTAAAAAATTTGCGCTTTACATACCCTATAGCAGTAAAGCAGTAAATAAGTAAATCAGTAAATCAGTAAATCAGTAAAGCAGTAAATAAGTAAATCAGTAAATCAAACAGCCTTCCAGCCACCCTCACTACCCTTCCATGATCTATTGATCTATTGATCTATTGATCCAAGTCCATATTTTTTTATTAAAATTGTTATTATTTACATACCCTAAAGCAGTAAAGCAGTAAAATCAGTAAATCAGTAAATCAGTAAAGCAGTAAAGCAGTAAATCAGTAAATCAGTAAATCAAAGTACCATCCAGCCACCCTCCTACCCATTCGTGATCTATTGATCTATTGATCCAAGTCACTTTTTTTTATTAAAATTGTTTATTTTTTACATACCCTAAAGCAGTAAATCAGTAAATCAAAGGAGGTGTCCTCCCCACCCCATTCATGATCTATTGATCTATTTGATTCATGGTATTTTCTAATTAAATTGTTATGTTTTACATCCCCTAAAGCAGTAATCAGTAAATCAGTAAAATCAATAAATCAAACCAACCACTCTTCTGTCCATCCGTGATCTATGATCTATTGATCTATTGATTCTATTGATCTATTGATTCAAGCCATATTTTTTACTAAAAATTATCATGTTTTTACATACCTTAATCAGTAAATCAACCACCCAACCTACACTCCAGTCCAATCATTAACAACTTGACCATTGATCTATTGATTATTGATCTATTGATCTATTGATCTATTGATCTATTGATCTATTATCTAATTGATTCAGGTCATATTTTTCTAAAATTATCATGTTTTACATACCCTAAATCGGAAAATCAGTAAATCAAACCATCTACAACTGGCCCCCCCCTCATCATGATCTATCGACTATGACTATTAACTATGATTCAAGTCCTTTTCGAGTATCAATTTTGGATAAACATAACAAAACAAATTCTTATACACTGATCAACGAATATATGCTAAAGTAAAAGTTTTCACATTAATAAAGCTTACTTAACAACATCTGAACTATGAATATAATGCACAACGACAAACCTGCCACACCTTAAACATGAATAAACTCTTAACGTTAACAAAGTTCCATACTTAACAACAGTAAAGTAACTAACAATACATTATAAAATCGTAACCTATTCACCACTTTGTCAAGCATATTCTAACATAACAATGTTATATTAATTAACATGGTAATATTTAACAAAAATTTATCACAACATGGTTAATTATCATACTGATCAACGGATATACTCTAAGACCAACAAAGCTTTAACATCAATAAAAGCTAACATAGCGTAACATGAACTAGAAATTAATGTGCAAAGACCAACCTAACACATACTACCTTACGCACGAAATAAACTACTAACATGTTAACAAAGTTCCACACTTAACAACAGTAAAGTAACTAACATAGCACACAAAAACGTAACCTATTCATACTAGGTCTACATTAACTTGGTAATATTTAACAAAACATTTATCATAACCTTCTCTAATTTTCATACAGACCAACGAATATATGTTAACGTAACAAAGTTTTTTACATTTTCAAACAAAATATTTAACCAAAGAATTTATCATATCTTACCTAACTATCATAATTCCCAACGATAAATTGCAAACATATCAAAGTTTTATCCAAAACATAACATAAAATAAGTTCATTGAATAAAATATGCTATAGTAAAAGTTTAATAGTTTTACTGATCCTAAAGCAGTAAAGCAGTAAATCATTAAATCAAACCACCAGCCCCACCCCTCCACACCCTTCCATAATCTATTGATCTGTTGATCTATTGATTCAGGTCACATTTCGAGTATCATTTCGGATAAACATATCATAAAATAAGTGCTTTATATAATACTACCAACGAATATATGCTAACGTAACAAAAGTTTTCACATTAATAAATACTTAACACACAACAGCCGAAAGAATAAACAGCCATCATTAACAACTTAACCAATAAAGCGAACATAGGGGAAGTAAAAACAAGTTTCCATTTTTATAACATGATTCAGTTTGTAAAGAGAGTTATAAATATAAAATACATAAAAACATATAAGTTTATTTTAAATATATTAATTCATCTATGCAAGGGACATGGGATTCAACATAAACTGAGCATGTTCTATATCTCATCTCCAGAGATTCAACACCTTTGAAAGGATGTAATAAATGCATTCTGCAACACTATACCATTTTCTGCATATTTTGGTTCAACAGTGCGCACTCTCTTCACCAGAGAGAAGTAAACTATCGCATGTTTGCCTAGTTATGTAAACACACTCCTGTTATTATTTACGGAAAAACCAATAATTTCAGTATAAAATATCGCAGATTACCCCCCATGAAGCCTATATGTATTAAGTCCTCAAGTATGTCGAACGTCGTTAAGATGTGATGTTAAATTCGTTTTCATTTTAATCAAAAGCTGTAATATTTTCGATTTTCGATTGTGAAACCTATACATGTTACCAGAAGGGGACACTATGCGATGGGTTCCAATAGTTGCGTACATCAAGGCTTTTTACATGTCACGCGACGAGAAAACAAGCATCTATTCTATTAGAACGCTCTCAACTGTCCTCCACCGCTAGATATTTTCAACAACCGAAGTCGATGTATCAGAATACACACACTTAAGCCTTTAACCCAGGTTTCTGTGATATCAATAATCTTGGATGAATTCCTCACAGAAATGAAATAGGGTCTATTATTTGCAACATCCGCTGGAATAAAATAATGTATCTGAATTCCACTTGTTTACATTAAATATAAATGACACATAGTTGGAAATAACGAAGGTCCTCGTAAAGATAATCACCAACAATCGTAGAGAAGGGGTTGAGACGTGATCGTATCAACAGAGCGAAACAATATCCTACTGATGAGACTCGAGTGTATAAACAGTCCCAAATGTAATGAGATTCTTTCTTTCAACAATCAGAAGAAAGTAAACAAGAATACGTCGTACGAATGAACCATATCATTTCAGCCGAAAGTACATAGAATCTAGCCTGACAACAACAACAACACAAATAATATGAAACAAACTTAGACAAAACAAAAAAACATAACAAAGTTTTTAACCACAATAAAGATGACATAAAAATAAGTTCTTTGAAATAAAATATCATAGTAAGTGTAATAATTTAGTGATCCAAAACATTAAATCAGTGAATCAGTAAATCAAAAAACCGTCCAACCCCGCCCCTCATCACTCTCAACACCCTCCCTTCTATGAATTCTATTGATCTAATTGTCTATCGGAATCAAGCATATTTCCGAAGTATCATTTTGGAAAACATAACTGTAAAATAAGTGAATTTATATACTGACCACGAATATTTGCTAACATAACAAAGTTTTCACATCAATAAAGCTAACATATCATATTCTGAACTAAGAATAATATGTACAACGACAAACCTAACATATCTTAACGCACGAATAAAAACCGTTAACATTAAGCAAAGTTCCCATAACATAACCGGGCCAAACATTATTTTATTATCACATACACAAGACTTGAAATTATTAATTATATCATTTTATTTATTATTAATTATTTTATTATTAATTATTATTATTATTATATATTATATTATTATTAATTATTAATTATAATTATTATTATTAATTATTATTATTTATTACTATTTTATTAAATTATTATTATTAATATTATTAATTATTATTATTTATTATTATTATTTATTATTATTGTTATTATTATTTTATTTTATTATTATTTATTATTAATTTAATTATTAATTAATAAGCATAAACAAAGTTTTAACACACTGTAAAGTTAACATAATATCACCTAAACTAAGAATAACTTACCTTACGGTACGAATAAACAGTCAACATTATCAGAGTACACTGATTAATATCAGTAAGTAACTACCACGGCGTCACAAAACGTAACCAACCTGTCTACACCCTACAAAGAACCTAACTATCATACTCACCGAGGTTTGACGCTATATGAAACACAGATGTTCAGTTAGGCTTACATGGCAGGCCTTAGCATTAGGGTTACTTTCATGTTTATACAAAAGCTTTCAAGAATGTGCTCTAACCTAATAACATAAACTCAATCTTTACTATACATAACCGATCAATTTTCAGTGACGAGCCCCACTACATGGAGATCACCCCAGAGAGATGCATGAAGACCCATCTCGGGTACCCCGAAGGGGGGTGTAAGCGGTAAGGACACAGCCCCTGATTTTAACCTAAAATTCAAAACCGTGTATTTTAATTTAGAATTAAGTGTGAAATTTTGAATTATAACTTCGATTTTTAAATTTTGAATTTAAACTTTGATTATCAAACCTTGAATTTTATATTTTTAATTCCAAATCATGAATTGTAAACCTTAAAATTTAAACCTTAAAATTAAACTTCAAATTTCAAACTTTGAATTCTAAATAAACCTTGAAGTTCAAATTTTGAATTAGAAACCTTGAATTTAAAACCTTGAAATTTATAATTTGGACATTAAATTTGAAATTTAAATATTGAAATTTAAACTTTGAAATTAAATTATATCCTTGTATTTAAGCCTCGAATCTCAAACCTATAATTCTAATTTAATCTTGAATTTCATAATTTGAATTTCAAATTCTGAATTTTATACTTTAAAATTCAAAACCTGAATTTAAAATCTTAAAGTTTAAACCATGAATTGTAAACCTTGAAATATAAACCTTGATTTAAAGCCTTGACTTTTAAAAACTTAAATTTAAACCTATCTCAAATCTTGAATTTCGAACATTGAATTTTTCCTCAGAGGAAATGTAATTTAAATATTCTTTATAAAAAATTCATATTTTATTTCATTCCTCAAAAGAATTTCAAATTCTTTCCAATAAACGACTCGAAGGAAAAATTGTTTGAAATATATTTTTAAAAAAGAATTTTAATAATTATTTTGACATCTGCGAAGTATTTTATATAATATGAACTTTATATATATATATATATATTATATATATATATATTATAATTATATAAAATATATATATATTATATATATATATATATATATATATATATATATATATATATATATATATATATATATATATATATATATATATATTATATATTTATATATAATCTACTAAAATATTTCTTTTTTCTCTCTATATATAATATATATATTATTATATATATATATATATATATATATAATATATATATATTATATATATATATATTATAATATATATAGTATATATATATATATATATATATATATTATATATAATATACCTATAATTATATATATATTATATATATATAAATATATTATATATATGTATATATATATTATTATATAATATTATATATATATATATATATATAATATATATTATATATATTATATATATAGTATATTTTATATATATATATATTATATAAAATATATATTTATATATAATATATTTATTATATATATATATATATAATATAATATATATATATATATATATATATATATATATATATATATATATATATATATATATATATATATATATATATATATATATATATATTTGTGTGTGTGTATGTGTGTGTGTGTGTGTGAGAGAGAGAGAGAGAATGTGTATATGTGTGTAGTTGTGTGAGGGTGTGTGTATGTGTGTGTGTATGTGTCAGTCCCGTCGAAAAATATTATACCAAATTTCTCCTTGCTCTTTCAAGAACTTTGAAGTCTTTTTCAATTTCTTCTTGCTATTCCCTAATGGCAAGGACCTCCTTCTTCATTTTTTCTTTCTCCTTAACCCACGTCATTGTCATGTTCTCATGGAGTCCTTGAAGGGTCGACTGACTTTAATTAAAGGTAAATAGATGAAGGAAGGAGGTGAATGGACGAAAAGTAGAAGACATTAAGACCGACATTCAACAAGGTATCGCGATGAAGGATTTATGAAAATGAGATTCAAAAGTTACCTTTTCACTGCTTGGAAAGAATTTTTTTTATTGCTCTTAGGAACATATTTCTACAAATGCACACACATACACACACACACTCATATATATATACTGTTGATATATATATATATATATATATATATATATATATATATTAAAATATAATATAATATATATTTTTGAAATATTATAATATATATATATATATATATTTTATATATATATATTATATATAAATATCTCTTTAAAACATATATATATATATATATATAATATATATATATATTATAATATATATATAATATATATATATTTCACTCTTAAAATAAAATTTTTTTTTGAAAAAGTTTAATATTGATATTTTTTTTTCCTAATCCGATCAACATCAAATTTTCAGGGCGTATATAGTTGGGCGAGATACACCCTTTTTAGTTGGATATTATTTTTGTATACTCAAAAAAAATTTTTTTTTTATATTTCCCAAATTTTTTTTTGAAAACTTGTTCCAAGAACAAAACAAAAACTACTCTAGAAAAAAAAAAAAAACATTATCTAAATAAAAAATGTGCATCTCCTGAAAATTTTATCCTGATCGCCTGAACAGAAAAAAAGTTATCGCAATTTTTCATTTTCAAAACAAAAAAAAGTAAGGTTTTGAATTTTCACCATTGCTGGGATCTGAGGTCAAAAATCAAACAAATAATGTAAGCATTTATAGGCAATGAACAAATCTAAGTATAATTCAAGTTTGAAGTTATCTCGATAAAATTGTAGGAGATGAATCAAAAATAAGAAAAACATAGATTTCCATAAAATTAAAATACCAAACAAATGACTATAGGCACAGAAAAACACCCGAAAAAGTTTAAGAGTTCTGAGAAAGATTAAATTTACTTTTTATATGATCAAATTTGGATGAAAATTAAGAATTTTATTACCAGTTTTAGGTAGGGGCTAAATTGGGCTCAGCCCAGAACTCAAATTACACCCTGCAATTCATAGTATTTAATGTGATATAGCTATATTTTAAGTTTTTCGTCTTTTTTTTTATTGAATATGCCCAGTCTAGAAAAAGTATTCTAAATTATTTAATAATAGACAGGCCCATTTCTTTAAACCATGCTTAATGCTTAACCAATTTATCATTCCAGTAAGCAATTTATCACTCTTAATCATTTTCTTTTATTCTTTAATTGAATTTATTAGTTTAATTAAAAAAAAATGATTCACAACGTCTATAAGAGTATTAGTAATTGATATATATATATATATATATATATATATATATATATATATATATATATATATATATATATATATATATATATATATATATATATATATATATATATATATATAATTGTTAATCTCACATTTGGGCTTCGAACCCGAACCCTAGAGTTAGTAGGCAAGTGTTTTACCATTGAACCACAATGGGCTAAAAGAAAATTTATCTTTTGGGAGAATACTTTCTCCCCAAAGAAAGTAAACGATTCGTCGTTGACAAGCCTCCCCACTCACACTCGTTTCTAGGGTCAAGCAGGCATTAAGTCAGAGAAAAGATGTTATCAATATTCATTTTAAACTTCTAACACACTCGCAGTTTGAAAATATAAATAAATTATTAATGTGTCCTTTGGGTTTCTCTATCCTAAAGACACTAGTGAAATTTGCTGCTATCCTTGTATATATCGATATCCAGAAATGAATGCCAAATAATTATTTTGCTATACATCAACAGTGAATTTAATATTCGAGTGTTTTGAGTTGACATATTGGAAAAGCTTAGCAATATGATCTTCGGACTCAAAAGAAGAAAGGAGTTATCCACATATACCTCCGGTATAATAAAGGTTTGAAACAAAACCCACATTCATTGACCAAAATTCTTTCATAAAACACATGAAGATGTTACTTAGAGCAAGTAAGATCTAAAGGAATGCCCATAGTGATACCATCAACATTTTAATAAAATATACCATTTAACAAGACAATAATAGCTTTTGATGATATGTGTAGTAACTCCTTAAAATTTTTTCTATCTAGACCATTTATTATAGTTGAATTTCTGAATAATGAATTTCGAAACTTGCCATAAAATAATAATTTTGGCATTTTTAAAGTTTACTATTTCATTGATGAAGAAAATAAGTGTCTTTTACAAAGTATTCATGCTATGTTAACTTTTCTAATATTGGAACGGAAACTTTTGATAGCTTTTAATTAACAGTGCCAATAACAGATAAGGCTGGACAGAATGGGTAGTCAGGTTTATGTACTTTTGGTAATCCGTCCAATATTCCTGGTTTGGGATCGAAGGAATAAAAAGAAGATAAAGTACAATCATCAATTTTGTTAGAGACTTTTAATTATCTAAACAATCTATTTAATTTATCTTCAATAGAACATATGATATTTTGGCAATTTTCGAATATAATATTAAATTTGGTTGTATGAGTTAGTATGCTTATTAATTTATTATTTATTCCGACGCCAATTCCTTTGTCTGATTTTATAATTGTTATATCTTTGTTATTGACAAGCTACATTAAGTTTTAATATTTTCTAACTATATGAACATAATATGTTTCCTTCTTTACAAATATCAGAAGACCGTTTAGGAGAAACTTCAAATAAACATTTGATGTATATTAGCGTTTTAATTGAGTTAATTCTAATTTAAAAAGAGGTCCGCTGAAACGAAATTTAATGTATATAGTAATCTCATAGAGTGAAAGCAATGCCAGTTAAAATCGTTGCTTATGTTCTTAGAGATTTAAGAGAAGAGGACGTGTGTGTTGCGGTGCGGAAGGGGGTGGGGGCGCTGGGATAGATGATTAGTTTAGTTGTTTTCTCATTATTGCCTTATTATACCAGATTCGATAAATTCAGGAAGTCACAGAAAGAAAACAAATCAGAATGTGCTATTAAATACCAAAGGGTTAGTCATGTATCAATTTTAGAGAAGAGAGGAGAGAGAGGAGAGAGAGAGAGAGAGAGAGAGAGAGAGATGAGAGAGAGGGAAGGCAGGAGAGAGAGTAAGAGAGACAAGAGGAGAGAGGAATGGAAAGAGAGAGGGGAGGGAGAAGAGAAAAAGAGAGTGAGTAGAGAGAGAGAGAGAGAGAGAGAGAGAGATTGGAACCAAAAAGCAGGTAAATTAATAGCTTATCAGTGAGCTAGCCTATTTAAGGGTAGTAAACCCTTACTAATCAGTTCCATGCCCTTATCACAAATATATCTATAAAGGTACTAAATCTGGAACCATTTAGAGTAGTTAATGAAAAGGCAATTGGACTGAACTGTTGAGCTGTATTTGAAAAGGATTTCAATTTCTTCTCTTGAAGAAAGAAATAAGAACATAAGAACATAAGAACATAAGAACATAAAGGTATGCTTGGATTTATTTTGCACAACTAATATTATTTATACCCATTTGAACATGTAGTGTGGACCCATTATATATATATATACTATAGTATAGTGATATTATAATATATATTATATGATATTATATATATTATATATACTATATATTAGATAGTATATATATATATATCGTCTCTATATAATATATAATAGATAGGACATATCAGAGAGATAGTGTAGAGTGCAAGTAATATAATTAATTGATAGCGTATATAATATAAATATATTCATATAGTATATATATATATATAATATATCCTCCAGTTTCGTTTATTTGAGTTTATTTATTTCCTTGGTCAAAATTTTGTCAAAGAAAAAAAATAATATTTTTATAGAAAATTAATATTCTAAATAAAATGCTCAAAGATTTTGTTTGCTGTATTTGCAGTTAGTTCTCGCCTCCTGAGGCCTCAGATTCGAACACTCTAGGGACTTCGTCGGCTTTGATGTTGGGTGAAGTTATTGGTACCAGCGTGTCATATTGCTGTAGCATCTCTACACTTAAGACCCTTTAAAGAGAGTTTGGAGAGAGACATAATTAACCTTTGTGCAAAGGGTGAGATTTTGATATAGGAGATATAATAAGATTGTTTATTAAAACTATGATGATTTCGGTCAATATAAATGGATTAATTTTGGTAATTACTACACTGTTATTATTGTTTGAGCTGTTTTTTAAAATAAAATTGTCTAGATCTTAAATTATATATTATTTAGAGATAAGAGAGAATAACCATCGGTTGTTGAGGTATAGTTGTGTGAAAAATATATGAATTGTCTGCTCTAGCTTATTTTTTTAGGCCTCGCAATAATATTTCTTATTTCATTTCACTGAGAATGTTAGACACTCATGAGAGTATAGAGGTGTGTGTGAGGCACGAGCTGTCGTCAGACATTTGAGAGCATTCTCATATCCTACCTTATAATAGCAGCTATACATGATAGCAGTACATGGGGTTTAATACGACCTCTCAATATACCAGAAGAGACACAATGGCGCCTGCAGATAAGTTCTTTTT
>JABUQX010052380.1:35000-36238 GCA_015478945.1 Trachelipus rathkii
ACTAGGAGAGGTGTTATTATATTTTTATGAAACAAGTTCAACAAATTCTGCCTATGCTGAACGGGAAAAATGTCCTTGGTGAGAGGAATAGTGTGCTTGTGTTAGTTCACTTCCAGTCAGTCCATTGCTAATTTAAGGTCTCACCTAAATCATTTTGCCTCACTATCTGAAAGTATTTTTGACAACGCACCTGTCAACCCATAAGAGGTCTAATTTCAGTCCCAGAGACTTAGTAGAATCCCATGAAAGGCCCTCCGACTCCTACAGAGTCGATGCCTAATGCTCGTTATCCACAGCCTTCTGGTAGCTATATATATAACTATTATATATATATATTTCTTATAATTAACTTATATATATAGTATATATATATACTATGATTTATATATATATATATAATTTAATATGGAATATGTTTTCATATACGAAAATGTATCATATTTTTGTAATGATTTTATTGTAATATATATTATAATAAATATAATATATATATATATATATAATTTAGTATATATATGTATATAATTATAGTAAATATATATTATTATACAATTATATCAATTCTGTGTAAAACCAAAATATGATAATATATATTATATACTATAGATTAATATATATATATATATATAATATATATATATATATATTAATATATAAATATATAATAATTATATATATATATATATAGTATATATATATATGTATACTATATATATAGTATATATAATATTTATAAATTATTTACTTTATATATATAGTATATATATACTATATATCAAAATTACATATTTGGGGTTTACACAGAATTGATTTAGATATTGCCTAGTTAATTATAATAAATAAAATATAATTTTTAAAGTTATAGATGAGGGTAATAGCCTTTCAGTCTATAAAAATCCAAGTAGTTAAATGTTATTTAATTATATATGGTACCTTAAGGAGGTTGAGAATTATTTTTGGAAGTTTTATTTTATTAAAAAACATAAGTCTTAGACTAAAAGTATAATTTAGTTTATAACTTAAAATAAAATTCATATTTCTTTATTATAACCAATAAGAATTCTTAATAAGTAAACTATATTTTCATTTTTTAAAAGGTGCGGAACAAAAGAGCGAAACTTTTTTTGATCCGAACGTGCAAGTCCGCTAATTTCCTGACGACCCCGCACCTCCGCTAGTCCGCATCTGGTAGTCGCTCAGCGGACTAGCGGAGCTAGCGGACTAAAGAGCGGAAGTGG
>JABUQX010052381.1:5000-33380 GCA_015478945.1 Trachelipus rathkii
AGACATAGCCTAATGATGGTCAATTAGGTCTTTCCCAGTAAGTCATAGAAGCTACTCTATCTCTGGGTGCGCATGCAATGCGTCCTCCTGCGCGAGAATCGACACCGAAGAGCGCACAGCGCAGATCGCGTCCGCCGCCCTGCGCGTCCTTGAGCGCGATGGCCTCCCGCCGCGTGCGCACCGCAGGAGCGCAATATTTCGCGCGTTACCAGCCCGCCGCAGTGCGCGCCCGCAAGGCGCATATTCCGCACGAAATGAAAAATATATTATTATTGTTATATCTACCATCTTCCATTTTTATTTCAATATTAATACCATTTTTATTAACAAATCATTTTCGGCGAACTCTAAAACGTAACTCATGGTACAGACATCTTTGTATAGTTTTACTTAATACTTTATCAAATTTATTAATTGTTTAAAATATATGTGTATGTAAGAAGAAAAAAACAGAGTGCCTGATATATAAACATTTCTTATTTTACTACAATTGTGCGAAATATTTATTAAAAACATAAACTTTAACATACCTTAAGCAGATAAATCAAAGTAAATCAATGAGGTGTTACGTAAACACCTAAGAGATTGAGTATGCTTTGTTTTGACCTGCTTACTGCTTTAAACTTTCCTGCTTTACTGCTTTAACTCACTGCTTTAGCTGCTTTTAACGTCAAGCATTAACATTACATACCTTAGCAGTAAATCAGTAAATCAATAGAGTGGGATGCGTCGGGTGTTGACCGATAACACCCGAATAGGGATTAAGTATGCTTTTGTTTTAGCTGCTTCTTAGGCTTTAACTGTTGCTGCTTTAAGACTAGCTTTAAACTTTCTGCTTTACCTGCTTAACTTTTTCTGCTTTACTGCGTTTAGCCATTCTGCTGTTACTGTTTTTACGACTTTCTGCTTTACTGCTGTTAACTCACTGCTTTAACTGCTTTAACTTTCTGCTTTAGCTATAGATAACAGCAGTAAATCAGTAAATCACTGATTCCAAGCAACAAGGGATAGTTATGCTTTTTGTTTTACTGCTTTAAACTCATATAACTTTCTCCTTTACTGCTTTAACTCACTGCTTTACTGGCTTTAACTCACATACATTACATACCTTAATAGCAGTAAATCAGTAAACAATAGAGGTGTTACCTAACCACAAAGGGGTTAGTATGCTTTTTGTTTTACTTGCTATTAACTGCTTTAACTTTCGGCTTTACTGCTTTAACTTTTCTGCTTTACTTGCTTTTAACTTTACTGCTAAACTGCTTTAACTTTCTGCTTTACCTCTTTCTAACTTTCTGCTTTACTGCTTTAACTTTACTGCTTTACTGCTTTAAAGCTCGATATGTTTTACTGCTTATATAAACCTCATATATTATTAACAATTATCATAGCCTTAAAGCAGTAAAATCAGTAAATATCAATAGAGGTGTGACTAACAACCAAGGGGGGGATTAAGTATGGCTTGTTTGTTTTGTAGGCTAGACTTTACTGCCTTTCAATCTCATGTTGTTACCTGCTTTTTAAACTCAGGTTTTAACTGCTATTAGACTCATTGTTTTACTGCTTTAACTCATATGTGTACTGCTTTAAGTCTATAAAGTTTAAGAAATATAGTGTTTATTATTTTGTTTTAACTACCTTTTTATTTATTTTATTTGATTTTTTATTTTATTGTTTAATTATTATTATTTGTTATGTTATTGAGTTTGTTACTTATTATACTAAGTGTTATGTCGTACTGTCATGCCTATTTGGTTAGTTATTATTTAGAACACACTACACAGCACACGCACACACATGACATCCACACACACACACAACACCACACTTACACTTGTACTAGCCCCATCTCAACTTGTCATTGACACTATATACAACACATTCACTATGACAACTTACATTTACCCATTGACACTTAACATTTACATAGCTTTATACAACACTACGCGGTTTCAATATAGACACTTGTATACACACATTCACTATGACAACTTACATTTATCCATAGACAATTACATTTACACTTATAAATGCCAAACGCATGAACACACACACACACACCCACCACAACACCACCACACAACAAAATGACACGCAACACAAACACTCACACAAGATTTACCTTACACACGCGAGTTTTAACCTTACACACGCGCAGATGAACTACCACGTACGAGATTTTTACTTACACTGCACAAACAGAATTTACTTACACACACAGATTTATCTTACACCCCACAGATTTACTTAACACACACAGATTTACTTACATCCACACACAGATCTGAGGAAACATACACAGCACACACACACACACACACAACACACACCACACACACGCACACATTCAACATTACACCATATAACGTTAGATATTAATTAAAAGACATTTATTGATTTTAATTAAACACGTGTATATTGGTCACAGGCCGTGGCGTGATGATGGTTCATTTATCATTACTGCATTCGAAATATACACTAAAATTATTTCAAGTTTTGCTTAACCTTCGTATAGAATATAAGTCAATCATTATCTTTGAACAAGAATTTATTATTAACTGGTTAATACTTTTGTTTATAAATTTTATACTATCAAGTTTTAAAATAAACTTTTACTAAATTTATGAAATTTTATTAAAAACATATAATTTACGTACCTTAAAAAAGCAATAAATCAGAAAATCAGTAAGGTCAGCCCCTAGCACCTCCTCTACACCAAGCCTATGCCCGTTTTGTTCTTATTTGATTTGACTGGCTTCTACATCATCTTTAGGCCATGTAATAAGTATGATAAAATAACAAAATACAGTTCTTTTCCTGCTAACATACAATGTATTTGTTGATTAAAATCTTCCTAAGTCCTTATTTAAGAAATAAAGCAATTATTGACTTAATTGTAAACTCGTAGCGGTGAATGTTAACTAACCAGTATTTCACAAAGTGTTTTTAAATAATTCGGATTCTTCTTTATTAGTTTTATTATTATTATTATTATTATTATTGATTAATCTATTATTATTATTATTATTATATATATTGAAGAAGATATACTATGTACATCTGACAGATTCCTATGACACGAGAAAACACAACAAGCCCGCACTCCTTACAGATACGAAAACTGACCTCTCTGTAAAATGTGTTGAGAAATAACTACTTTAGGCTAAATTTAGGATAATCCTTTTGTAGCCCGGGGCGATTAAGGCCTAATTCCAGGTCAAAAATATTATTTTCAAACTTGCACCTTTTTCTCGTAAGAATGTGTGGGTGTCAATGAATACGTTAGCTAAATTTAGGCCTAAATTTTTAGGATAAGCCTTTTTGTATACCATGGCTGATTTAAGCCTAACCAGGTCAGAAAAGGTATTTAGAAATGTCATTTGCATATTGGTTATATTATTTATTTTTATAAATAGTAGATTTCAAACTGAAACATGCTGGAATGGTAAGATCCTTTAAGCAGGTAAGAAGGAACAGTGTTTTCCTTACTTGGGTGATTGTTCGGAGTAATCCTTTATCTCTATATGACCTCGTATGTGTACTAAGTCCGAGAATTATTTTATCGTCTATTTGGAATTAACTTTGTTTCTCCTTAGAACTTGTTATTTGAGGGCAGGTGTGTTTCTTATTGCTCTTTAGGACCCCAGCTCATTTCAAACCATAGTCATACATTAGCAGTTATGACGCCACCGCACGCAAATGGGCGCGCTTGATTTTGTATTAGAAAAGCGGCTGCTCCGCCTTGGCTTCCGGATGCGGAGTGCCTTTGCGGTTTATTAATAAATACTTACAATTGGAGGGAATAATTATTATTTCACTAGAAATATATATATATATGTAATTCACTTAGATTTTATAGTGAGATCTCACGTGAAGCACAAACGCAAAGAGCGACCGCAAGGCGGGCGACCGCGGTGGCGATGACGCGACGGCTATGAACCCGCCGGCGTAAATATTACTACGGCGTCGCCGAAAAGATATGGCGAGTTGTATTTCAAAGTGGTAGAGCATACATCCTAGAGGTTGGTATCTTTTGGACACCGTCCCATCCAGTATGTATCTATTAGGTGTTGTGTACTGTTGATCAATTGTATATTGTACCGAATCCTGTATACAGTGTGTTCAATTGGCGCATTTAGTTTTTCGATAAGTCGTGGTATATAGTGTTTAGTTACAAACCTAAGGGAGATATTCTCGATGGGTGCCGAATGCATACAACACATCTGATATAGAAGAGGTATGAAATTACATACTTCGATGTAATTTTGAAGTATAATGATATGGATACATACTTGGAGTATCCGATAAAGAGGGAAGGTTTATTTATGCATGGGTACAACACATTAGTTATGTTGAAGGTTATTAATATAGTTATTTGACAGGTTATTGAGAATTCTTCATTTCAACATCATTTGTCCGTAACCTTATACATAGAGAAGATTAAAACCGGAAAGGACATAACTTGAAAAGGGAGGGAATGGGATAACTTCTATACATTTACTCTACGTCGTATATAGGTGTAACTTAAAGGCATATAAAACATGTTTTACATTCCTTAAAGTAATAAGATCTAAAAGGCATACCACAAAGAGGAGACATAGCCAGCGTCACATCCAGATTATTTGTTCTATTTCCCTCAAGGAATATAACTTTAGGATAAATAAAACAAACTGCTTTTCTACAAAACAAAATGTCTTTTTTAAAACTAAATGTTTTCAAGAAACGTGACCAGTGAAATAATTAAACTTCTATAATAAAATTAAAAAATGTTCAACAAACCCATGAAGTGAACGAAACATAATATAGGAAACGTATATTTGAATACAAAATGATGTTATATGTAAAGTTTAACATACGGCGTATCATAGTAAGAAAATATTTTCGGCGACCGCGTAGTAAAGTATTAGAGTGGCCGTGCGGGTTCATCGCGTCGGTTTCCGCACTCGGGTCGCGCTTGCGGGCGCTGTTGCGTTTTGCTTCAGTGATCTACTATAAATCTTGTGAATTAATTATTATCTATCTAGTGAAATTAATAATTATTCTCAATGTAAAGTATTTATTAATAAATACTGATAATACCCTTAGTAAAAATAAAACACTTTTAATACAAATCAGATAACTTGTGCACCGCTTAACAGCTATGACTATGATTTTAAAATGAGTTGGGGTCCTAAAAGAATAATAAACACCTGCTCAAGGAGCAGTTTTAAAGAACAACAGTTAATTTTCAAGACGATAAAATAATTTCTCGACCAATCACAATACGAAGTCATATAGAGATAAGGATTACTCCGACCAATCAAAAGTAAGGAGAAATACATTTTCCTTCTACCTGCTTAAAGGATCCTTACCGATCCAGCATGTTTCATGTTTCATATATATTTTATACAAAAATAAAATTTAATAACTGGAGGGATGACTTCTTGTCTACTGGAATTACCTTTTGACCCTGTATTAGGCTTAAATCAGCATGGGGATACAAAAAGGCTTATCCTAAATTTAGGCCTAGATTTAGTAGGCCTAACGTAGTTATTGCAACACATTTTTTACAGAAAAGGTCAGTTTGAAATATATTTTGGACCTGGAATTAGGCCTAAATGGCCCCGGGACAAAAGGATGATCCTAAATTTAGGCCTAAAGTCGTTATTTCAACACATTTTACAGAGGAGGGTCAGTTTCGTATTGTGGAGGTGAGGGTTGTTGTGTTTTCTCGTGATGAATTGTCATTGTACATAGATAATAATAATAATAAATGAATACTATAATAATAATATAATAATAATAATATAATAATAATAATAATAATAATAAATATAATAAAGAAAATCCGAATTATTTAAAACTTTGAAATATTTTTAGTTAACATCGAACGAATAATATAAAATGTAAGTGAATAATTTGTTATTTTTTAAATAAGAACTTAGAAAGATTTTTAAATAAATAACATTTTTTATTAGCAGGGAAGAACTTATTTTGTTATTTTTATCTTATTACATGGCGGTAAAGATGACTGTAAAGCAGTAAGCTCACTAGAACAAAACCGGTGGCATAGGCTTGGTGGGAGAGGGGTGCTAGGGCTGACCTTACTGATTTACTGATTTATTGCCTTAAGGTACGTGGAAAGTGTAGTGTTTTAATAAAATTTCATAAAATTTATAGTAAAAGTTATTTAAACTTGAGGTAGTTTATAAAATTTAAAACATAAAAGTATTAATGGACTTATAATAAATTCATTGTTCAAAGATAATGATTGATTTTATTATAGAAGTTTTTAAGAAACTTTGAAAATAATTTTAGTTATATTTGAATGAGTAATATAAATGTACGTGTTTAATTAAAACATAAAATGTTTTAATAAATTATACGTTATATGTGTAAGTGAGTGTGCGTGTGTGTGTGTGTGTGTGTGTGTGTGTGTGTGTGTGTGTGTGTAAGTATATCTGTGTGTGAGTGTAAGTAAATCTGTGTGTGTAAGTAAATTCTGTGGGTGTAAGTAAATCTGTGTGTGTAAGTAATCTGTGTGTGAGTGTAAGGTAAATGTCTGTGTGAGTGTAAGTTTAAATGTAAGTGTCTAAGTTAAATCTTGCGTGTGTAAGTAAATCGGGGTGTGTGTAGGTGTTTGTGTGCGTGTGTGTGTGTGTGTGTGTGTGTGTTGGTGTGTAGTGTGTTGTGTGTGGAAATAATTGTAAATGTAAGTGTCTATGGATAAATGTAAGTGTCATAGTGAATGTGTGTATAAGTGTCATAGTGAAACCGCGTGTGTATAAGTGTAAATGTAAGTGTCAATGGGTAAATGTTTTTTTAAGGGGTTTGGGTCCCCATTAAGTGAATGTGTGTATAGTGTCATAGTGAATGTGTTGTTAAGTGTAAGTGTGTGTGTGTGTGTGGTGTGGTGTGGTGTGGTGTGTGTGTTGTATGTGGGTTCTAAATAATAATAACAATAGGCATGAGTACAATAACACTAAGTAATACATAAATAAAATAAAATAAAATAATAAATAATAATAAAAATAAATAAAAATAATAATAAAATAAATAAAAAGGTATTAAAACAAAATAAAAACATAAATGTTAATAATATATGAGTTAAAGCAGTAAAAACATATGAGTTAACAGTAAAACATATGAGTTAAAGCAGTAAGACATGAGTTAAGCCGTAAAACATTAATTAAAGCAGTAAAGCAGTAAAACATAAAGCATACTAATCCCCCCTTGGTGTTAGTCAACACCTCTATTGATTACTGATTTACTGCTGGAATATTATGTATGTTCAATAAAATATGTTACACGTCAGTAAGACCATAATTAGTTAAAGGCAAGTAAAGCTAGAAAGTTAAAGCAGTAAAGCAGTAAAGGTTTAAAACAGTAAAGCAGAAGTTAAAAGCAGTAAAGCAGAAAGTTTAACAGTAAAGCAGAAAGGTTAAAGCAGTAAACCAGAAAGTTAAAGCAGTAAAAGCAGTTAAAACAAAAGGCATGACTGAATCCATGGAAGGGCTGAGGAGGGCTGTTTGTATTACTGATTTACTGCTTTAAAGGTATGTAAGTGTATGTGAGTTAGAGTTAAAGCAGTGAAGCAGTGATTGAAAATATAAAAGCAGAAAGTTTTAGAAAGCAGTAAAGCAGTAAACAAAATGCATACAGTATCTCCGGGGGGCTGCTAGGGGCATGTCTTATTGATTTACTGATTTACTGCTTTAGGGTATGTTGAAAACATGAGTTAAAGCGTAAAGCAGTGAGTTAAAGGCAGTAAAGGCAGAAAGTTAAAAGCAGCTGAGAAGGGCGAGAAAGGTGGAAGCAGGGGTAAAGGCGAGAAGTTAAAGCTAGTAAAGCAGAAAGTTAAAGCAGTAACGCAGAAAGTGTAAAGACAGTAAAGCCGTAAAAGCATGAAAGCGCTTTAATCTAATCCGTTAGAGGTGTTGGTAACACCTGCTATTAGATTTACTGATTTACTGGCTTTAAGGGTATGTAATGTATCTGAAGGTTACAGAGTGTCAGGTTAGAATGGGCAGTTGGTGAAGGTTAAAAGTTCGTTAGGAGAGCAGAAAGGTTAAAGCAGGTGAAAGCCAGTAACAACATAAACAGCATACCTAATCCCCCTTAGGTGTTTAGGTAACACCGAGTCTATTGATTTACGGTGGCATTTACTGGTCTTTAAAGGTATTTAAATTTAAGTGTTTTTTATAAATAAACTCGTATACAATTGTGAGTGAAAGATGGTCTGAATGCCAGATATCAGCTCTATAGCTGACTGGGCCTTATAACATGCGTAATTTTTATAAATTTATAAAGTTAAAGGGTAAAGTATTAGAAGTAAAATATGAGTAGGGGCTGCAGAAAGATGTCCGGTGTATATTGAGTATTACAGTTTTGACGGTTCAGCCGAAAATGCTTGTCTAGATAAGGAATGGTTTAGAGTATGAAGATAAAAATTGAATGACTTCGTAGTATATTATAGTTAAGTTTTTATTCCATCTCGTCGCGGGGAAGTATATTGCGCCTTGGCGGGGCGCGACGCGCGGCATGGTACGCTGGAAATATTGTCTCGGCCTGCGGGTCGCCGTCGGCCGGGGCGGGGACTGAGCGGACGGGGACGCGGAGGGCGCGACTTGGGGGTGCGGGTTCTCGGGGGCCCTTTGGTGCCAGAGGGCGCCATGCTGCCGGACCCCCCCCCCGGGGGTTTGCGGGTGTGTTAGTGCCCTTACTGACTTTTATGGGAAGACTTATTATTAGCTATGTGTCTTTGGTGTGGTAAGAAAAACGGTTAGAGGAAAGAGGTTAGATAAATGGCTAAGATATCAGTAGTGAGGAAATCATCTAGCAACTTAATAGATATACAACCAAATCGCAATGTGATCTTGGGTTAATTGTAGTGGCCTATGGGTGAGTGTAAGTGTCTATGGGTCGAATGTAAGGCTGTCCGTTATGGACGAGTGCTAAGTGTGTATATCAAGTGTATAGTGGTGTGATAAGTGTCATGACGGAATGTGTGTTAGTAATGTGTCATAGTGTGTATGTGTGCTAAAAAATAGCATATAAGTTGGACATAGTGTGTAATAGGTGTTAGAGAAAAGACTACTCATAGTATGGAAGGCATCCTAGCACTGCTGTTAATATGGCCCCAAGATGCGATTCTCGAATACCTTATAACCTAGGGGTGACAACACCGATATTAGGGCTATTCTAGGCCCAAGGGAGGCTAGAAAGGGCTTGAAAAAAGTGGCACTCAGTTGCACTTGTGAGCCAACTCACGTGTGGCAGCGTATGTGGCACTGCACTTGGCACTCATTGGCTATATCTCACTTGGCACTCTATTGGCACTTCATTGGCACTGCACTTATTTGGCACTCACCGGCACTCACCGCGGCACTCATAGATATATAGAACACTATAAGAACATCACTAGATACAATACGTTCATTAGGAACGAAAATATGTGGACGGTGGGACAGAGTGGCCAAAAAATAGCGTGGGCCAAATTGAACGTGGCCATTGATAGTAAGTGGCAGAGGTCAGGCGAAATATCAATGGTCAAACAAGGTTAAGACATCAAAGGGCTAAGTCCTAAAGGAAGGACAAAGAAATTACCAGGTAGGCAAAATGTGACCCTTGGATATCAACGGCGGTGGCAAGGTCAGAGGGTCGAACATATCATGGGTCAAACAAGGTAAAGACATCAAGAAATAGGGCTAAGCCCCTAAATAAGGGATGGCCAAGAAATTAGGGTGGCCAAAATTGACACCGATGGAAGACCAAAGGGTTGGTCGAGAAAGTTAGGGTGGGCGCAAAATTGACCCATGGAAGACCAAAGGGTTGGTCGAAAAATTAGGGGGTGGGCCAAAATTGACCCATGGAAGAGCCAAAGGGTTGGTCGAAATAATACGGTGGGATACGGTACAACGGTTGCCTGCGCAATCCGTTTGGCGCTCGAGACCTTACTTCGAAGGGTTGTCAAAAGAGTGCCGGTTGAGAGAAATTAGGGGTGGCCGAATTAGAATAGGGCTAGTGGCCCTAAAGATTAAAGGGGTGTGTGTTGAAGGGCAAAAAATTAGGGGTTCTGCGATACCATTAGGGTTTTAAAAACAAGGGAAGGCCAAAAAAGGGTACAAGGGTCACGGTAAAAATTTCCGGCTCAAAAAAGGTCGAAGTCAAAAAAGGTCAAAAAGGTCCAAGCCAAGGTACGGTGTCCGGAATCCTCTCGCTACTACTAATAAGTATATCTATGCTACCATACTTAGTATAACTAGTATATATAATATATATATATATAATTATGATGATATATATATAGTATATATAATTTAGTATATATATATACTATATAGTAAAGGTTATATATGAATATATATATGTATATATATATATATATTTAGTATGATAATTATATACTGTAATCATATATGTATATATTGATATATAGTATATATAAGTATATATATACTAAATATAGTAATATTATGAGTATAGTATATATATTATATATATAAGGAGGAATTTGGTTAATAATAATGTAATAAAAACATATCGATTAAGATCTTTATTTAATGTAAAGATTAAAGATAAATTTAATTTCTCATTCATTATTTTATCAAAATAGAATATTAACATTTGTTTTAATTATAATTTTAAAAAGGAAATAGGGAAATAATAAATCCCTTATTGACATTTTGATGTTATATGGATTTAAGTCATTATAATGATTATAATTATAATATATAAGATTATATTATAATTAGTAATTATAAGTTATAGATATCAGATTATAATTATAAAATTATGCAAGTATTTTTATAATGATGTATTTACCTGAATTTTTTACCTTGTGTATATGAATGACCTTTATTATTGATTATATATAGATTATAATGTTGTATTATTTATTAGTGTGATTATTATTATTATTATTGAGTTATTATTGATGTAATTGTTCGATTATTATTATTATTATTATTGATTGATTTATTATTATTTAATTATTAATTATGTATATATTGATTATTATTAGTTATTTATTATTATTATTATTATTTTTATTATTATTATCATTATTTTAATTTCGTCTTTTTTATTATAACTGAATTATAGCAGTGAAGTTATTAACTTTAACTAACACAACAATAATTTCCAGTAATTAAATTACGCCCAAATATATGAGCCATAAAACATGCGATTAATGGGAAAATCTTTAAGTCTTTCCTCTTCATAAAAAACAGTAATACACTTATTACTATCCACAATATCTCTCAACCCCGTTTGTTAATCTCTTCACCGATAATATGAAAACATTAGGTGAAAAAATTACAAGGCAGTACCAGAATTCACTTGTCAATCTATTCACATATATGAACTATCAATTCAATAAGGTTAATTAAAAAGTTCAACACTTTTGAAGATGGCGTATATATATATATATATATATATATATATTATATACAGAATATTTTTTATATATAATATATAATATATTATCATAATATATATATATATATATATATATATAGTATATATATATATATATTATAGTATATATATATATATATACTATATTTGTATGATATATGTTAATAGAGTATAATAGGTTATATGTATATATATAGGTATAAGTTATGTATGATATTACGCTAATATGTAAGTGTATAGTAAGTATATATATTAGTATGTATATATATATAATATATATAGTATATTATACTAGTGTAGTATAAGTGATGACGTGTATTACTATATATATAGTTAGTTCGTAATATATATATATATATATTATTAGTATATATATATCAGAGAAATTTATTTTTATATCAAAATGCCCGATATTTTCTAATCACTGGTATAGCTGATTTGGCCCTAATCATGAATTATTCATTTCGGGCGCAAAATTAATTTAGTGTGACTGATTATTATTCCTTAAAAAGAGCCGTTGTGTAAATTGCTAATGATATTTTCAGAATGTAATTTTCAATCTTTAACGAAACTCTTGTTTTTTGTCTATTCTCTTCTCTGAGATATTATTAGTTTAATAAATACGACTGAGAAATTAGGAAAGTGAACTATACTGTCCGCTTCTGCCGCGGAAAATAGTTGCTAAGCCGGGTCGAAGTGGGATTTACATTTTCATCAAAGTCTTCATAAAAATATACTTGTGGCGGATTGCATAATGATGATAACTTTACACTATGCGAAAGCAATGCTATGGAAATGTGTGTGTCACGAGTCTGCAGTGTTTAAGTAATAGTTTAACCCATAAGTCATTTGTATTTTAGTTTTTATTTTGTACTATATTTTGTTCAAAAAAGAGTTTTGAATTGAGTAAATAGAGAGAATGTTAAAATTTTTATTATGTAATATTCTTAATAGCTAATTTTATTTTTCAACTTCGCTTTATACATGTGAGTTTATTTTTATTGATTCTGTGATTTAAGCTAACAAGAGTGCTAATTTGTTAATGGTTTCTAAATGGTGTGTAACACCAAGGGCTCGATTATATACTGATATAGTATGATATATTATGATATGATATGGTATATAATATGATATACGTATATTTTACTGGCTGTATTTACGATTAATAACTATATAGGCTATATATATTATATGTATACACTGTATATAATATATTATATATATATTAGCTTTATTATATTATATATTTATATATATGTATAGTATTGAATATTATATATATGAGTATAGTATATAGTATGTAAATATACTTAGTATATATACTATGATAGTATTATTAGATTAGTAGATAGTATATATGATAGTATAATATAGTACGTATATATATATATCATATATATATTATATATATATAGTAAGTATATATATAGATATCAGTATTATATATAATAGGATATAGTATATATAAGTATATATCTATATATATATTATATAGTATATATGATATATATATATAGTATATATATATATTATATATAATATGTATTATATAGTAGTATAGTATATATTATATATGAGTAGTATATATATAAATAATATATATATATAATATATATATATATATATATATAATATATATAAATATATATATATATCTATATATATATAAAATTACTTTTTTTTAATGAAGTAAAATATATAAAGTGAACAGTTTAAGGGTCCTCAGAACCGGTGTCAAAAGTGAGCATACAAAACTATTCAAATAGAGTAATTTGTTTTCATCAGATTGACAATTAACTACTCACAGAAAAAGTACTCAGTTGAGAATTATTTTTTCTCTTTTTGACATTTGAAAACTTGTCATTTTGACGAGTTTGCATGCTCAATTTTGACACCGGTTTTGAAGACCATTAATTTGTCTATTTGAGCAGTTTTACTTTTGTGTGTATGAGCTATCAATTCCGCAAGGTTAATTAAATAGATCAACACTTTTAAAGATGGCTTAACAGTCACCATTTAATCACCCTTTCTACAAGTGGAAAAAGTCAGAATGCAAAATTACATATTCTTCCTAGAAGACTGAATGCTATAAAACAATATGTCTGTCTCACTTGTATATTTCGCAGTCATATTATTCATACAAAAATTTAAAAATACCTTGCTATTTAAAGGAAATGTTTCAACATGGGTAACAGTAAATATAACTGAATATCAAGATAAATTGAGTTGTTAGAAATCTAAAAAAAAAAAAAAAAAAAAAATTCCATAAAATAATGACAATACAAATAATGTGTTATGATACGAAAGAAGTTTAAGATAAATAATTTGAATTATGAATTAAACAAAACAAGAAAAATTGTAATAAGCGTGTATAGAAAATGAGTCAATCTTAAGGGTTACAAGAAAAAGGAGTATGGTCACTACTGTGATAATGAATGAGATCTCACGCACTACAATTCTTCGACTTTATAAAATGACTCGCAGTATATAATGGATATATCAAACTAGTTAAAGTACATTTTGAAGAAATTCAGAAAATATTTTTTAAAAAAATTTAGTACATTTTTTTGATAATTTAAAAATAATTAGAACATTGTGTATCAGCCAAAATTGTGCAGGAAGAAAACTGCAAATAAATTTGAGGATAGATGCGGGAAATTCTGTAGGCGCCATTAGTCTTACCTCTACCAAATGAACACAATCAAATGGATTACCATCCCTTAAACTCGGAAGCACAAAATACAGTGAAATACGTAATGAATATGACGTTTACAATATAGTCACTTCGAAAATATCACAAACTCTGGTAGCACAAAAAAATAAACAACCATTAGAAATATCCCAGAACTCCGTCAAGAATCTTAAAGATACATTCGCACTAATCTGCGGATTGTGTCTTGGACACACATTCAACTATGCTTTCACAGAATAGTACATTCCAAAAACTCAAAATTCTGATATTCAAATGGCAACAATAGGATCCTCTACTCAGTTTAATGTGTCCAAATACATGTTCACGATGAATCAAAAATTATTCCTTCAACGTTTGTCTTAACTTAATTGGAACCAAATTTTATGTGACTATATCCAATTCACATGCCTACAGTTACACATTCTTGTTCTTCATCTAAGTAACTAAAAAGCCCTCCATCGTGACCTGCTTCGTTCTATTACAATAATTAAAACACCCTTCCATATCTTTCAAACATCTCACATGCTAAACAAGTTCACACAACAATGATTCAGCATTATTTTCTGAGCATACAACAAAACACACTTTTAATCGCTTTAGTATAGGAACGACCCACCAACAAAGAAAAAATAATTCCTCTAAAATAAAAAATAATTCTCTCAAGACTCGATGAGTTGGTCATAACTCTATCAATAAGCCTATAAACCCTACAGACTCAATATTGAAATCACCACTCATCCTGCCGGACATTGGTATGAAAAATCTAAATCCAGAATAAAATACTAGAGAGCACCTCATCAAACATTTTTTAATATTATCTCACCCCTGAAAATTTCATAACATCCTTTCGGTTGTTTGATGACTCCTTGAACTAATATTTTTCCCCAGAAAAGAGGGACCACGAAAACACACACACACACGCACATACACACACACACACAACATATAATATATATATATAGTATATATATATATATATAATATATATATTATATATATATATATATATATATATATATATATATATATATAATCATATATATATATATATATATATATATATATATATATTCGGTTGCAATGTAAAAAAGAAACTTGAAGGAAAGGGATAGCATTGTTTTATAATTAATTAACAAAATATTCGTATTTTCTCTTTTAAAACACACAACACAAACTCTCGTCACTTTTTGATCTTGTTCGTGTTTCTTTTTCCTCTTGATCTTTCTTTTCTTGGAACGACCATCACATTATTTCTCTGACCAAACAAGATTATTTGACGAAGATTCATTTTGACTTCATTTCAAACCAATTGCCAGCTTAAAATTTTACTTTTTTTTTTTGCTAGTGAAGATTTCTTTTCTTTCCTTTTTGCCAAAATGAAGATTTTCATTTCATAGGAAAAGGGTGGAATTATTTCAGCAGTTTGGACGAACACAATTAAAACTTGACTTAACGCTTGAAAAAACTAAACAAAAGGTTTGTCTCAGACATTCTTATAAACGTTTCCCAGGGGACATTGAAGCGAGAAGCATCAAACGAATGGAAAATAGAAATAACGATGAGAATCGAACAGGTGTGCGTATATATATATAATATATATATATTATAATATATATATATATATAATATATATATATATATATATTATATATTATTATATAAATATATATATATTTTATATATTTTTTATTATACTATATTAAATATTTAAGATATTTTATGAAATATTTAGATCTTTATATATATATATATATATATATATATATACCGTATATATACTGTATATACCAGTATATATATACTGTATATACGAATAACGATTCGTCATGTCCCCTAACTTTTGTTTCCTTTTTATTGATTTCTTTCCTTAGCAATAAAAACAACAACAAAAAGATGAAAAAAAAATACTTTCATCAGGTAATCTAATCTACACTGAACTCAATCATTTTCAATTAATTACATCTGATTGCACTTCCTCCTTTGCTCTTCACCGATATACCCACAATATATTATATTCCAAATTCTTCAATTTTTCAGTATTTTTTTTCACTCTTTGACAGACCTCTTTCATCTTTGTCAGACACTTTACCTAATTAACTTCTTTCATGTCGCTATTTGTCAAATAAATTTTACACCTTGCCTCCATATTAAATATATAATATATATATATATATATAATAATATATATATATATAATTATAGTATATATATATAATATATTATACTATATATATATATATATATATTATATATAGTATATATATTATATATATATTATAATATATATATATAATATATTATAAATATATATATATATATATATATATATATCAAACTGATCTTCTATTTAATGATGAGTTGTATTTTATCAGAAGTGGCTGAGTTTTAAGGATGGTTTCACTTATATAGGGCTGCTGAATGAATAAAGTTGCTTGAAGACCGGTAACTCCAATCAAAGAGCTGAAAAATTCCTTATTAATTTCTTCTTTATGAATTCTTGGCTCTTTGCAGAGTTTTTCGTTGTTCTAAGGTTTTTTTCTGTAGCTTCCTTATGTATTGCTCAAAGATTGCTTGGATAATACCTCAATACTTTTTCTTCTTTGAGGAATCTTTTGCTTGATCCGTTCTTATGTATTCTTCAATTCTTCTTTATGTTTTGTAGCTTTCTTATATATTGCTCAAAAATTGCTTGAATTCCACCTTAATAATTTTTCTTCTTTGAGGAATCTTTTGCTTGATCCGTTCTTATGTATTCTTTAATTCTTCTTTATGTTTTGTAGCTTCCTTATATATATTGCTCAAAGATTGCTTGGATTTCACCTTAATACTTTTTCTTCTTTGTGGAACCTTTTGCTTTTGAGTATGTATTTGTGAGCCCTTTCCTTAACGTGCCAAGCTATATTGTTTTGCTCAGCATAATTTTATCAACATTGCAACTTTTTGCTTTACTTCTCCTTTAATGTTTTGGTCAATTTTAGAAAATCCGCAGTTGGTGTTCATATAGTATGTTTTCCTTTTAACTTTTTTTTTCTTAAGTTCTTTATTTTTTTTGTATTTTGCTACAAAATATAACATATTCCCTCTAGCTAAGAATATTAAATTTTCTTTTTATTCTTAAGTTTACTTAGTTTTATAATTTTCTTGTCTACTTGCTACAGTCTGCACTTTCTCTCAGCAAGATCAATTTTGTGATTGGTCTTTTCAAGACTGTTGTACTTAAAGTATTTTTGTCTTTATTTATTTTTACATCTACAATTCTTACTCTGTTTGAATCATCTTTATAAACTTTTACTAATTTTCCTACATTCCACATATTTCTTGGTTTGAAGTCATCTATTAAAAGAAGTAAATCTCCCTCTTTGTGTGATTCTCTTTCTGCTATCCATTTACTTCTTTTCTGCAATAAAGGCAGATATTCTTTAATACATCTTTTCCAAAATAAATCAGCAAGATATTGAACTTGTTTCCATCTTTTATATAAGTAACAATATTTATCTTGAAAATAATCCTGGAGGAAATGTTATATTGCCTTTGAGAGTTAGTAGATGGTTAGGTGTTAAAACTTTCAAATTTTCTATATCGTTTGAAACCTGTTATTTCTGCGGTCATTTATGATGAATTCCATTTCACAGAACAAAGTGTTCAAGTTTATCATCTGTCAACCTTATCGGCTGTTCTAAGGGTAAAGCTTGTAATATATTTCTTACTGTTCTAATATGTCTCTCAAAATTAACTTTCCGGGAAGTTGAGGGGGTTGGAATATCCACTGTATTTCCTTTTGTTCAAAAAATTTATTTACTTGCTTATTATTTCAATCTTTAATTTGTTTCTTCAATTCCTTATTAGCTTTTACAAAATTTGTTCCATTGTCTGATCGGATCAATTTCACATTACCTCTGCGGCTGATAAATTTTCTGAGAGCATTGAAAAAGGCATCAGTATCTAATAAATATAACACTTCTAAATGTATTGCTCTACTACTTAAACATGAGAATATTAATCCGTATCATTTTTTCTCTTACTTTACCTCTTCCTTCTGTAACAAGAAATGGACCAAAGGCATCTATTACCTCTGTATATATATACTCATCATGAATTATCTTCTCGTATATATATATGTATAAGTCTATTATAAGTGTGTATCAACTGAAGATGTGTCTTTGTGGAAGTATTTTAGTGCACACAAGAGAGTCTTGATGCTGATTAAATTTCTGATTATACATAATTAGGTGCAACTTACACTTGCTTCACTTGTATATTAGAGCTTATTTTTATGTCTTCTGTTTACTTCTACACGATAAAAGGACATCGTTATACTACAGATTGATTATATATATATTTATTATATTCATTTTAATAATATTATTTATTTAATTATATATCTATTATATATACTTTTCCTTTCTTTTCATTTATAATTACTTTTTTATATATATTTATATCTTTTATATATATTTTATTATATATATTATATATATATATATATTAACTCTATATATATATATATATATATATACTATATTTTTTATATTATATATATCTATATATATTATACTAATTATATATATATTACTTATAAATTATATATATTATATATACCTCAAGAATATATATCTTACTCTCTATATTATTATTATTATATTTTTATTACTTAATTATTACTTACTCTATATATTATATTATATATTTATATATATTATATCATTTTATATATATATAATATATATATTTATATTATATATGTTTAAACGTAAAAAAATCGTGTATTTAAATTATCGGCTATTTCTTTATAACGAGTTTTTGGTTGCTTTTTTTTTTTTATGTTATTTATTTTTCCGTTTTTATTGAAAAGTATTTGCTGTCGCTGGTGCTGTCATCCGATCGTTTATTTCGATACATCTTTTCTTATTTTAAAGCGAGATCTTTCGCTCTCTGACCTCCCAGCCCCCCCTCTCCGCTTTCACATAAAATTATTCTATTATTTTTTCTCTAATGGTCCTTCAAACATGTTCACGTGGTAACATTGCAAAAAATTGAATTATGTTCATGTGATTATGATAAAATATCATATAGAAAATAAGACATACTCTGTACTCCAGCACACACACATTATATTATTATATTATATTATTATAATATTATATATATATATTATATATATTTATATATATAAATTTATTATCTATATATTATATCTAATATTAATTATTATATATATAGTATACTATATAATATTATTTTTTAATATCTATTATATTTTTATTATATATATTTAATTGTGAATTACGTGTTGTTTATGATAATCTATTTAAAATATGTGTTTTACCGTGAAATATACAAAGATACCTTATTTAATCATTCGCGCTTAGGATATCTGTACTAATAAAATATTTTATCTGTGAAGCATGACTGCATATATTAGTAATGCCGTATGTGGTGTTTTATGTTATTATCTTTTTTTGTAATATCTTTCTTAATAAACCAGTCAATTTATTTTTATATATTATATCTAGTTAATTAATTTTTAATTTATAATTAAATTTTTAATTTTTAAATAAATATATATATATATTTATTTAATATATATATTATTATTATATATATATTTATATATTATTATATATATTATATATTTATTATATTATATTATATAATATTTAATATATATATATATATATATATTATATATATATTTTATATATATATATATTATATTATATTATATATATATTATTTATATATATATATATATATTATATATTATTATATATATTTATATATTTTATATTTATATATATATATATATTATTTAATTGAGAGAGAGGAGAGAGAGAGAAGGATGAGAGAGAGAGAGAGATGAGAGAAGGTGAGAGGGATGAGAATAAATTATAACTATATATTCTCTATATGATAAATATAATATAAAATGTTCACAATTAATAAACTGTTTTGACAATTTTAATTACGACATGAAAATGTTTGTGTAACTAACTAATTTATAAACTTACAAATACTTCTATTGTCATACATACATAATTTATAAAAGCCTTCTTGCAAGTATTCCTAATGCCACATTAAAAAGCTAAAAGTAATATGAAAAAATATTAACTTTCAACCATAAATTTTCTTATGTGTTTATGATGTGTTTTATGATAATTAATATCTTCTTTTAAAAAACTGTTCACTTGAAAAGTATAAAAAATATATTTATTTGATTTTGAATATATGTTTGGTTAATAAAAGTTATGGAGGAAATACACAAATATATAACATTTATGATTTATAATGCTTCTTATGATTAAATGTTATTTGAAAATGTTCCCTCAAATATGTATATGATATATATTCTGGAAACAGAAGAAAAATAATTTTTAAACAATGTTTCGAATATATGATAAATGTGCGAAGACGACTTCATATCTCTTATTGAAGCAGTTATCGGCGTTTCTTATTTAAAACCTAAAAGATTTTAAGATTATGGTGGGAAAGATCTCTTTAATAATGACACGAATTAACAACATTATTGGATACTTTATCTGTAACTGTACGAATTCTTAACGTAAGATTCTTTAAACGATTTAAGCAAGATTTATTATTACTTCTATTTAATTATATATATATTATATATATAATTATATATATATATTATCTTTTATATACTATATTATTTATATATATTATATATATATAATATTATATATCTTATATATATATAATATTATATATATTATACTAATATATTTCTATATATTATATTTATTTATATAATCAATATATTATATTTATATATATTATTATATATACTAATTTATTTAAATAAAATTATTATTAGTATAATAGCTAAGTTATTATAATTATTATTATCTTTATACCACTGTATAATCACTATTATCGTATATATATTTATTATATTATATTTTTTCTTGATTTGATGTTTATTATAGGAAATATCTCCTCCGAGATCGACCGACGATTTGTTATTGCGAAGAACTGATATAAATGGCCAGTACAACCATTTGAATTTATTCAATCACTTTAGTTCTTTAGAAAATACGGTTATTCATGTTTTCTTCCTGTGTTTTTTTTTTTTCCGTTAAAAATTTTCCACAATGTAAGGTCATACTGATTCTCTTTTATTTCCAATATCTTAAAATTTCATTTAGATTAAATCGTCGTGAAAAAAGCATAAAAAGAATTCTTAGAGACAACTTTAATAATTTTTATCTGTATCCATTGTGGAATTAAACAGTTCAATTGCCTCTTCACCTTATCCTTCTTTCTTAGTTCTAAATTTCGGAATTCTTTTATCTATGGAACTTAAATTTATGCTTTTATATTTTATATATACTATATATATTATATTCTATATTATTTATATATATATATATATATAATTATATATATTAGTATTATATATATATATATATATTTATATATTCTATTATTTAATAATTATAATATTGTATAGTTTATATAATATATTATATTTATATTATTACTATATATTAATTATATTATTCTATTATTATATATTATATATTTTTTTATATTATATAATATATATTATTTATATAATTTTATTTATTCATTTATATATTAATATAATTATCTTTAATTTATATATTTTATGTTTTGTATCTTTTTCATAATTTTTTTTGTTGAATTTTATTTATTTATTGTTGTTAATTTTTTTATTTATTCCAATTATTTTCCTTGCTAAATACTTGTGAGAGAGAGAGAGATCTAATTTTTTATTAATCTTACGTTGCTACGAAACTTAGTTTTCAAATTATATATTATATTTATATATCTATATTATATTATATATATATATTATATTATATATATTATTATATATATTATATATATATATTATCTATATTATATATATACTATTATATATATATATATATATTTTTAATTTATATATTATATATTATATATATATATATATAAATTTTATATATTATTATCTATCTTTCTATTATGATATTATATTATTATTTATAGATTATATTATATATAATATATATATAATATATATATATATTTTTTTAATTTATTAAGACATCGTATCGTACAGAGTAATAAATAATCGAAAAGGAAATTATTATTTGGTTTGTGGTTCTTATACTTCATTATTTTTTTTAAGCTGGTTCACAATGATCTACAGATAACTGTGGTTCACGGGATGTATATATTATATACTATATATATCTATTATATATATTTTCGATTCTTTTTTTTTTTTTTTACCATCAATATTATTACTTTACTTTATTATTATTATATCTATATTATATTTATATATATTATGTATTATTATATATATGTATATATATATATTATCTATTATCTATATATATGATATATATATATATTTTATATATTTGATAAAAATACTCCTTGAGTGATTCGTTCATCTTACCTCTAGGATAGATCCCGGCCCTCGCAGAACTGATATAGTAAGTGTGTTGATCACTTGCCACGATGAGCTAATTAAAGATACGCGACAATAAGGACTGCCTATTGTCAGGTTTCAGGTACCTCAAGCCGCGCATTCTTCCGTTCATATCACGGGTCCATGCAACACTTAGAACATACATACATTTTGAAGCTTCGGTTTATTAAATAAGCGTATTTACATCAATTATATTAATATATATATATTATATTATATTATATTTTATATATATATAATATAAAAATAATTATATTATATATATTTATATATTATATTTATATATATATAATATATATATATATATTATATATATTATATATTATTATATATAATATATATATATATATATATATATATTTATATTTTATCTATTTTTTATATCTATATATATATATATTATATATATATAGTCTTGATAATCACATTTTTCAGATAGCTCTTCGCATAAAAGTGAATTACCCTCAATTTTAATGAAATTCACTTTGATATCTTTGCTATGAATTTCCGAGCCGGATGCCGGGCGGAGCCGAGCCGAGCCGGAGGCCAAGTATTATCCGGAGTCGTTAGCGTGTTTTTGCGTTCTGAAATCGGAAAAAAAATAATTTAGTTGGGCTCGCAGTTGGGTGTTTGGTGTTTGGTTGCCGTGAGCCGATTAAAGAGTCAGTGCGAAGTCGGGGCGATAGAAAATCTTTATTGTTAAAAATATTTTCGTGTTTTTTATTGCATTGTGAAAATAAAGAGGTATCCGAATCGAATATATTTAAATGATTTGATCGGAGTCGAACCATAAACAGATTATTTGAATTAATTTTGATTCTTCGCAAAATTTACATTTGCTCTCTGTAGTTACTTACGATAATAGCGGATTTTTTCTGAAATTTTCAGCCAACACCGACCGATGAGCGTGCGCTAGACTAGACTATATACACTAACCAGACATGTGAAGTAATGGAACTTTACAAGGTCCCATCTTAAGGGGGGTGGGGGAGGCAAAGTCACTTCTTACATTTTTTAGGATTCAAAAGGATGTTCACGCCCTCCTATAATAATATATATATATCTTTATATATATATATATACTATATTATTATATTATATATATTTTATATATTATTATATATATTTATATTATTTATATATTATATATATATATATTTATTTTTTATTAATTTTGTATATATTTTACTATTATTATATATTTATATATATGATGTGTAGGTGTGTGTATTGTGTGTATGTGTGTGGTTGTGTAGGTGTGTATGGTGTGTGTGTGGTAAGGTGTGTGTGTTGTGTTGCGGTTCTTGCTCGCAGCTGGGAATAGAGCTCTTTTTTGAAATATATAGATATATTACTATATATATCTATATATTATAATATATTTTATTATATTATATATTTTATTATTTATATATATATATATTTATATATATATATATATATATTTTTTATATTATAATTTATTTTTTATATATTATTTATGTTATATTTATATATTATTATATTATATATATTATATATATTTTATTTATATTAAATTTTTATAGTAGTCACCAGTTTGGTATCGATTTACCTCTTTTTCTCTCCAAAAATGATAATAAGAGATAATTTGCTTAAACTTGGAATTATTGTTTATTATGGGATAAGCTGTCGAATCCGTGTATATTTTCATAGTCTGTAGTGATGTAATATAGATGGGGGGTCACCCCGAGAGGTAGCCGCTAAGGCCCGCGTTTATATACCTCTTTTGGACTTTTCATACCGAGATTGAGTTAATGGCCTAACGGCTAATCATCGACCTTGCGGTAGTTCGTATGCGCATGAGGAGAGAGAGGAGCGATCGCGCGGCTGTGCGGCTAGCTGTGCGTGCACATACACCCCAATGTTATTATTATTATATTACGTCGAAGTTCGCATTTCCGGAGGAAATCGAATCTGAGTCGAAAAACGTCGTTTTTTACGCAAATCGTTTTTTTACGCACATCGACCTCGCGAGCAGCTCGCGGTCTTCTTCTTCGCATTCCGGTGAGCCGCGTTTCGACTGTTGAGAGCTCAGCATGACTCCGACTCCTTCATATCTTTATCGTATCGTGGCTATAAATTTGGAGAGTGGTTAGATGGGTAACTTTATAACTCATTAGTGTATTAACTCGAAATTTTACGCCTGCGTGGGTCCCGACCGAAGGGGGGCCACCTCCTCATTAAAACATTAAATATTAGACGTAGTTAAAGCTGAAATTTGGTGTTTAGAGGATTCAGATTGAATTTCTAGAAAGACTTGTTATTGGAATCTGAGTAGTTGGCTCCGGCACCGGTTGCTGGAGCCACTGCGTGTGCTTTAGTATTATAAATATGTCCGTTAATATCAACAGCATGGGTGTCTCTTATATAGGGTTATCGAGGTCCGTAGAGTTTCGAAATATGTATGGTTTTTATGTCTCGTATAAGTGTGTTAGGACCCCCCATATTAGGGGGGTTCCCGACTGAAAAAAAAGAGCACAGTGCATTAAAATCAAGTGAGGAATGAAATGTGATGAAAGATGTAATTGAAGTGATTAGACGAATGGTTCTTGTATGAGCAAGGAAGAATGAGAGGGAGGAGTCCTGTGGAGTAGGCACAGATCCCTTGGTCGCTTGGAGGCTACTTGTGCGGTGTCAAGTTTATATTTAGATACATTTTGTAATCGATATTCTTACATATTATTTGTGGTCTTTATATAGGTTTTTCGATCTGTAGGATTTCGAAAATAATGGTTTACAACCATCAAGAAATAAATACAATATTAATAAGAATTTTCTTACCTTTTAATGTTTATATCTTTTCATATTTACCGTTTTTTTATCATACCTCTAAAGCAGTTAATCTTTATCACTAAAATTCATACCTACTCATTTCCTATGCCTCTCCTGCTACTTCATCCTCTCTGACGCATCTGTGAGTCTATTGTCTATTTGTTAAGGTCCATTTCCGAGTTATTGTATTTTTGGATAATTACATATTACATAATCAATTGTTCGTTTATTACATAATGATCATACAATTTTTTTTGTATTTTTCTTGTGTTGACGTAACAAAGTTTTTTCTAAACTTATTAATAAAGCTTACTTTAGAATTCATTTAGCTGACTATAGAAATTAATGTACTAACGATATACTTTACTCAGTTAAACAGGAATAAACGTGTCAACCGAGTTAACAAAGTTTCAGCCTACCTAACAGCAGTAAATGTATTTACTACATAGCTTCTAAATATCGATATCTATTCACTTGTTCTAATTGTCATATCTCTACATATGTCAATGTTATTTTACACTGCATCGGTGTAACTTTTTTATTATTACTATAAATTTGACTAAACCTTGTTGTAATATATGCATATATGATTCCGGTGAAGTATGCTTAACGTAATACAAAGTTTTCCTTTATAAAGCTCAAATCTATGAGTGTAACATGAATATGAATATTATATACACAAGAAATCCTGAACACATTCTTTTAGGTAGAATGTTTATACAGCTACATGTTAACAAAGACCCACGTTAATCACTCAGTCATAATAACTTACACAGAGCTCACAAAAAACACTATTCTTCGTTCATGCTTTAGTCAAACATTATCTCCAACTGTACAGTTTTTTTTTAATTGTTTTAATTTATTACTTAACATAGTAATAATTAACAAAAAATTTAGCATACCCTTACCAAACCAGCATAATACCTAATGGGTAAATGAAAATCAAAGTGAAGTTTTACTCTCTGTAAAGCTAAACTATTATGAACATTTACATTTACTTAACACACACACACACACACACACGTCACACCCATCACACACATTCACACCACACACTCACACATCACACACACACACTAAACCAATATCACTCACAACACAACACACACACTCTTTTACACACACCGTACGTAATTAACAGACTCATCATCATCAATGTAATTGTGCAATAAATTTACGAACATACGAGGGAAAGTAATATTTTACAAGTTTTCTTAGTATTTTATATTACATTAATTTTTTCATGAAAAAGCGTTATATAAATACATATAAATTAACATATCAATACATAAAAATATAAGTTTATTTTTAAATATATTTAATTTCATCTGATCAGTCGAACATAGATTTCAATTGTTTGGTACTGTTCTATACCTATCTCTCTAGTTTCAATTACCTCTTTTGAAATATGTAAGTTGTATAATGTCTTCAGCTAACACTATAACCATTTTTTCGGTCATATGTCGATTCAACAGCACTCATTCTCTCTTACAATACAAGAGAGAAGTATACTCATCCAAGCTGATTAGTTATTTAAAGTTGCATTTCTGTATTATCCCTGCATTATATGGGAATTATTCCACATTGATTTTTTCTGGTGTAAAATATCTGTAGATTACAACTGTGAGTTCTATATTGTATTTTTCAAGGTATCATCCGAGTATGTCAACTATCGTAAAGTTATGCGATGTTTAATATTCACTTTTTTTATTTAGCAAGGCTATAATTTTTCGACGTTCGATTCTACGCTTGAAACCTTATACATGTACGGTAGTCAGGTCACAATTTTTTTAATTCTGATGGGTTTTCCAGTAGTTTGCGTCTATACAAGGTTTTTAATATTGTTTCACAGAACGAGAATCACATTACGCTATTCTATTAGATACCACTTAAATGTTGTCTTCCCAGTTTTAGATATTTTCAACTATAGCGTTTGATCTTTCGGATAGAAACATTTTCTTATCCTCTTACCCATTTTACATGCAACGATGTTTCGATATTAATCTGATGAATCCAACAGCGCAAACGAATAAAGGTCTATTAATTTGATCTTTTTGGCCAAGAAATCAAGCAAGTAACGACTGCCAATTTGGTTTACCGATAAATATAATGGGTCACAATCATTGGGAATATACGAAGCTCCTTGTGAAGATATCAAAAACAGACGTGGAGATGCGGGAGATGTCATCGTATGCGAAACAGCGGAAAAAAAATGGTCCTAACTTGACGAATCGGTATGCGTAAACAACCGCTTATAGGTATGAGATTCTTTTCTTTGCAGCCAATCAGAAGAAAGTAAACAAGATAACAACACGAACAAACGAACCATATCAGTTTTCAAAAGGGTATATATTCTCGCTAAACAACAACAACAGCAAATTGGAACAACAACAACAACAACAACAAAACGCAACAACAACAAACAACAACAACAACAACAACAACAACAACAACAACAACAACAACAACAACAACATGTACATAAATAAACTCTTCATGTACAAAGAAAACAATATTATGCCAACGTAACAAATTGTTTCAAATTACTAAAGCTAACATAGCTTTACCAGAAGAGAGACCTAGTGTACAAATAAAAAAATTTTGTACTTCACTTTTACAAACGAAAAACAGATAACATTAACAAATTTTTCCATATCTTAACAGCAGTAAATACCTAGCCCAAGCGTACAAGACGTAACCTATGCACATTTTTTGAAGAATATATCGAAGAAATGATTGTCCCTTATCATTAAACACTATTGATTTTAACGTAGCCCATTGTCACTCATTTTCATCATTCAACAATAGCACAAAATGAGTTCTTTATATACTAACCAGCGAATATAGTTACATTACAGACCTGGCCAGTTTGATGAAACAGGGTTTTAGGTCTCAGCCCGCAGGGCTGAGACCTTAACCCCTCCTTCGGAGGGGTAAAACCTCGCTTACACCCCTTCGGAGTGATCCCACTCTCAGGATTCACACCTTTCAATGGGTGCATCCCATTGGGTTTTTCTCTTGGAGGTGATGTGTTGTT